>VXAB01014171.1:37928-53251 GCA_013399175.1 Odontophorus gujanensis | reverse complement strand
CGGTGTTTACAGTCGGCCGCGTGCGGTTTCCTGTTGACGTGCGGGGAGCGGCCGCGGGGCACCGGGAACGGCCCTGCGCCTCGGGTCCCGTGGGTCCGAGGTCCGACACGGCGTAGGCGGCGCAAGGCTCCCCGTCCATCCCGCGCCCTGCTCCGTCTCTCCCATCCATGGGGTGCATTCCCCGCTGCCTCTCCTCACCCCCGCCCTGCGCCTGGGGAACGTTCTGGTAGCCCTCTCCGGCGTGAAATTGTCCTTTGAGCAGTGTATGGCCACGATGGGGGACGGAGGCGGCACTGCCCGGGGACAGTGGTGCTGCTGAGTACCGGGGCACGTGGATCCGGGGGAAAAGCGGCCGCTCCTTAGGACCGAGGAGGGCTGAAGGCCTCTGGTGAACCGCTCCGGGCTCCTTCGTGCAGCTCGCGTTGCCGCGTTGGGCTTTGCCTCGCTGGGTTGTCCATGAGCCAGCCCTGTGCTCTGTGTATGGGACCAGAGCGGGTTGGAGCCTCCAGGCCTCGGGCGCACATTTTGTCAGTGTTGCCCAAAGCTGTGTCCCTCAGTGCCAGGCCCTGTGCGTCCTCCTCCTGCCACTGCCCCAGCTTCAGCAAGGAACCACCTGGCCGGACGGGAATGTGTCAGGGAGCAATGCTGAGGGGAAAGAACAGGAGGGGTCTGCGGGCAGCAGGGCATTACTCCTGCAGGATTACTTTAGCTAGAACACACCAGGCGCTTGCAGAGATCTTGCAGCTCAGTTTGTGAAGGGGGAAGGGCTGGCCTGGGCCCAGCAGGGTGCTCGGGGAGGGTTGTGAGCTCTGTGCAGTGTTAAGGGAGGCAAAGTTCACAGGCGTGCCACTCCCTTCTGGCCAGGAATAGCTACGAGCACGGTCTCCAGGGCTTTGTTTTACAAGCAACTGAAAAACAGAGCAGCGGGGAGGGGGCAGAAGGCAAAGCAGTTTGCAGCATTAGGCCACAGACTCCATGCAGCTGGACTTTGGCTGAGCAGTAAGCAGCAGGCTGCAAGCAAACACGCTCCTTGGATACAGGAGTGCTTGTGACTCCCGGGATGCACCGTGAAAGGCAGCAGCAATACTGAGGGAAACAGGTGCTTCCTAGCAGGGCCATCACCCCCCCGGGGGTGACGCTCCGATGCCTGAGGTCCAACCTCACAACCTTTATGTCGGGGGAGGAGGTGGTGCATGGGTGCAGGTGCTCTGCACGCTATGGCAATGAGCTGACGACAGAGCTCCCAGTGGAAGGATCTCCCCTGGACGCTGCTCCTTTTCAAGCACGCCGCTGAACGGCACTCGCCCCATCGTTGCTGTGCGAGCCTTGCTCAGAACCAAGCACGCTTCTCTCCCTGCGCTCAGTGCGGGCAACGGGGACAGGCGCGCTCCGCCGCGCTCAGAGCGCAACTCTGCGCATGCGCGGCGAGCAGCGCCCCCTGCCGGCGCAGCACTGCGTGCTGGGGAGCCTCCGCCGCGGGGCCTGACGGGAGTTGTAGTCGCGGCCCCCGGAGGACTCTCTCTCCCAGCGTGCCCCGCGCCGCCGCCGCCGCCGTGAGTGCGGGTGCGGGCCGCTCGCCGCCGCGTTACCGTGCCGCCCCCGGGCCGCCGCCGCCATGGGCTCTCTGCTCAGCCGGCGCATCGCGGGCGTGGAGGACATCGACATCCAGGCCAACTCGGCTTACCGCTACCCGCCCAAGTCCGGTGAGGGTCGCGGCTCCGGGCGGGGGGCGGCCGGGTTTCCCGCGGGGCCTGGCGCTGCTCGTGGCCACGCGTGGGCCTCCCCCGGGAGCGGTGCGTGGTGTGCGGCCCCGCGTCGTCCCGCTGCCCCTGCTCCGCGTGTGGGGCGTGAGCGGGGCCGCTTCCCCCCGCTCTGGGGCCGCCGGCGGCGGTTGTGGGGCATCGGTGGGGGGCAGCGGCGGCGGCGGGGCGGTGTGTCAGGGGGAACTTGGAGTACGAATCAGAGATGGGGGAACGTGGCGTGGGAGGGGTCTCGCGGACCACCGCCGGCTCCTTTCGGCGATAGCGGCGATCAGCGGGAGCCGCTGGACTGTCACGGCCGGAGCTTGGTTGCGAAGGGGGCAGTTAGGGATGTCGGGGCTCTACCCGGAGTTCAGCGAGGGCTTGGCTTCTGCGGACGGCCCGGCTAAGCTTGCGTAGAGAGACGTATTTGTTCTTTTCACGAGAGCAGGCATCGGGGTGCTGATGTCTCTGGCCTTTACAGTATCCACACATGATAATTCCTGTGTCCACGTCCTGCTGGGCAGGCTGAGCGCCTCGCAGGCAGCAGCCCGGGGCTCTCCTCGCTCAGGACAGGTGCACTCAGTGCAGTGCGGGCTGCAGTGGAGCTGGGGTTCCCTTTTGGTTTGTTGGGGTGGTAGATTTGAAGCACTGTCCTGCCTTGTTGCTGGTTTGCCTTCAGTAAACATAGGGGTAGAAGGGGTGGAATTTTCCTGGAGGAATTCTTGTTAGCTACCAACTCTCCTATGAAACCTGGCCTGCTGTTTTGTGAGGCAGGCTTGTGTTTCTGGGAAGGACAGGTGGCAGTGCTGGTGCCCAGCAGCAGCGTTGCAGTTGGGCTCAGTGTTCCCCGAGCCCTTTCCTGGTTCAGCTGCTCAGGAGCTGCCAGGCCTGCATGGCAACTCACGCTAACGCCGGAGCTGGCACCTGACTTCTGCTGACACTCGGACAGGATTTTAGATACCAACTGGATTATTACTACTCACATAATGAACCACAGACTGCTTCTTTGAAATCATCACCATCCTGTTTTCTTACTGTTCTAGTTAGTTGGATCAGGAATTAAGGTGTGTTGGGTTTTAGTCTATGTACTCATAGACAAGTCGGGACATCAGCGCTGCACTCCCAAGGTTTGCTCAGCACTCACTGCCCTGGGAGCAATGTTGTCCCTGATGCTGTCACAGAGCCTACCAGTAAACTGAACAGCTCATGCCTTCCAGTAGTTGATAAAAATATTTATACGTATTTCCTTTAACAGCTTCAGATGCAATTAGGTGCTTGTTCACTGTGGCTGAACTTTCTGTTGTGCTTGCTTGTGCTCTTCTGGAAAGCATGCTGGCTGTGGGCCTTTCTCCTCATTTGTTGAGGTTTATCCTGTGTTGGTGTCAGGTTGAAGAACTGCTGGAACTCACATTGCTTTGTGCAGAACGGATCTGAGCACTTCTAAGCAGGAGAGTCAGAGGGTTACTGAGAAGAGAGTGGAAGGTGGTCTGCCATTGCCACAGCCTGTCTCATTGTGTTCAGATGGACACTGTCGTCTGATCCTGCAGTCCTTGGGCTGCCTGACTTGGGGCTGGCAGGGCTGCTGTCACTAGTACAAAACCCCACAGCCTGAAGTGGGTGTGTGTGATTGTACCTGATTCCATGGTGCTCACTGGAAATGGTGCTAAAAGTTTTTGGGCTAAATGGTTGCTAATTATTCCCAACTTGACAGTGTCAGAGCGAGCCCTGTACTGCTTTACTTGGAAGAAGGCAGATTTTCCATCTGATATGTTGCATGCTTGAATGTGTGCCCTGCAGTACTAGCCTGACACCCTGGCAGGCTCCTGGCTGCCTATGGGCTAACTGTGAAATGCAGAAGCATGGGCAGAGTGCACCCTGAGCTGACTCTACTGCTGGGGCCCTGCATGACACTGGGGGTTCTCTGCTGCTTTCTGAGTCCCTTCCTCTGGGTTCAAGCAGGTCCTGACTCACGGTGGGTGTCTGGGCAAGCTGCTGTGGCTCTGACTGCTGCTGGCTGGGGTTGCTTTGAAGAAGCAACCTGCTATGAAGGCTGTATTATGCAAGGAGAAAGCCACAAAGTGTGGGCATCCTGATGGTGATGGAAGCAGCACGTCAGCTTCCCCATGGAAGGGAGCAGGGCTGCTTTACCAGGCGGTGCTGAGCGTTGGCATTTTGTTGAGTCAGGGCTGGGTGCAAATGCTGTGATGAATGTTTGCTTTTCCTGTTGGCTTTTGGTGAGCTCAGTACTGGGCCAGCCGTGGATGCAGCTGGCTGTTAGGGAATGCATCTTGGTGCTGACTAATCAAAGTCACTGAGGGGGCTGACAGATCATTCAACAACCTCCTGCAGCCAGTGTGTAGCAGGATAATTAAGAATCCTTCTCTGAAAGTTCCTTGCTTTGTCCTCTGAGGTTCTTGCTATGGGTTGTCTGCATTTCCCTTCCTGCATCCAGTCAAGTGCTGTAAGGTAACTACGCATTCTCTTACATCCCTCTTCACTGGTACCTTTTAACTACCCTTGCTTTATGGAGCCTGCCAACATTGCTGATACCTGCTTGTCTGGATGGGAGTTGGAGGAGGGTGCAGTCTGTAGAGAAGAATTAGTGCCTCCGTGCAATGGGCTAAAAGTGGGTAATGAGAAGGAACAGCTCCTGATCATCGCTGTGCGGCTGCGCTTGGAACAGTAAAATGATCCGTGTCATTGCATGCAGCCTCACTGCACGATGCCCCTATCACTTTAGCAACCAGAGAGTGATGCACCAGTGTTTCTGCAGCTCATTTGTCAGCTCGTGGCTTGTTCCAGCGAGCTCATCCGCAGTGTGCAGCAGGCAGGGTGCACGTGCCCTTGGGACGGCTTTCCTCCTCTGGAGTGGGTGCTTGCAAGAAAATTGCAGACTCTGGTTTTTTTGGGAGCAAAAAGGAGAGAGATTATGCCTCTCTGAAACCTGCTCTGTCATTTGGATACGATGCTTTAATGAGAGAACGAGCTATTTTAACGGGGAGTGCCCAAACTGTACCCAGTCTGTCACCTTGCTCTCAGCTCATGAGCTGTGACAGCACCAGGATAGAAGTGCTGCAGGTGCTGCACGCTCACCTCCCATCCCACTGTCCCCGTTACTGTACTGTACTCCTGAAGGCCTTCAGCACAGCTTGTTGCTCCTTGCCACCTTCTCCACTGCTACTCACGGGCACTTGGCTTATGGCTCAATAGCAGTTTCTTCCCTTGCTTTTCTAATTGCTTCTGTTGATCTGGGTTCTGTTTAGCCCAGCTTAGAGCCACGCTGTGAGTTGCCGTGTGATGGCTTTTGGTGGCTTGGACACTGAGGTTAGTGAGGCTGGTTCAGGTGCCCCACAGTGCTGGCTGAGGAATTAAAGAAAGATCCACTTCTTTCACTGCAGTGTTAATTTGAACAGTGGTAGGAAGCCTAAGTTGTCATCTAACTGCACTTTCTTCACAAAGGTGCTGCAGTACAGCTGTCCCAAGCGATGCCTCAGACCACACTGGGATGTTGTGTAAAGCAACTGTCTTTGGAAGGTGCTGTGCTCAGTGATGTTGAGCCTATGTCCCCTGGGGTGGGATGCTGAGCCTACATCCCCTGGGATGGGATGCTGATTGCAGAGCAGTGAACGAGAAGATGGGATGGCTGGGCACTGGCATGGATGTGAAGGGCCCAGAAATACAGGCTGGGCTGAGCTGAGCCCCAGGTCAACATGGTCCCGGATAATCAGCTGCTGTGATTCTGAAACATCCTGCACAAGCATTTTCTTCTCAGTTAATCAGATGAAATGCTCCAAAACACAATCTTACTTGACCCACATAAAATGTGAAATTAATTCCTATCCCCCAGCACTCATCATGCTTTTCTGAACCTCCGTGTAAGCATAAATGACCGTGGTGTATCTCAGCTGGAGGGACTGCATCAAGCTGGCTGTACTTGGATGCTGTGTGCAGATCAGCATTTTGATTTCTTGCCTCTGAAAGGGCTGGGAAAAGGTGGAGTGCCATTTGGAGAACCTGTGTCTCAGTCTGTGGATTCTGGTTAGATTCTGTGCTGAGGTTGGTTGTTGGATCTGGAGGGACAGATGTGTTTAATATAAACATCTGGATGCTTGTAGGCTGAGCTCAACAACAGCGAGCACTCATTATTAGAGCACTGCCAGCTGTGCAGAGAAAGAGAAGCTTTTCTCAAAGCATAAAGGAGGAAAGCTTTAATGGAAAAAGCAGAATCATTCATGGAAACCCTTCCATTTCAGAGTAAATCATGCTTGCTCCTAGCTAGAGGGGCTGGAAATCCTTCCATAGTGCCCCCATAGCCATTCACATGATTACTTACTGCTTCTGCAACTCGTTTTAGAACAAATTTTAGACTGCCTGTGTGCCTGGGGAAGTGAATGTGTGTTTGGCTCCAAACATAAAAAAAACATTCTGAAACTTGAAGCCAAATGGTTCAGATGGAGCCTTTTAATGCTCTCCTGATTCTTACTCCTCAGAAACTCCAACTCCATAGAGTTCAGATGTGAGTGTTCTCCCAAAGTCTTTGTAGAAGGAAGCTGCATCTGCAGTGTTCTCACACATCCCAGTGGATGCGCTTTGACTTTGCTGGTCATCTGCTGAATTCTGTGCTCCAGAATCCCAGTGACCTTGCACACTCGTCGTCTCCTAAAATTTGCACCACAGCATGTCATGGGGTGCTGAAGTTCAGTTTAGTGAGTCCCATGGTTTTTCAACGTGTTTCTGTACTTAGAACCATCTGTCCATAGTCAAATGCAGCATCTAGGTGTGCTCCCTCCAGCAGTCACTGTGGAGGTTTTCTGTGGGTCCAGCTCAGGGCACGGGAGTGAAAGCCAAGTGCCCAGCAGGAGCCCCTGGGGTTGTGTGGGGGGAGGAAGCCTGGTCCTTTGTAGCTGGAGCTGGGAAGAGGAGGAAGGGTTCATCAGAATTGAGAAATATCAGGAAGAGCTTTTTGTTGGCTGGAAAACAAGTTAAAACGGGATCGTCTCCTCTGTAGTGATTTATTCCAGGGTGATTTAGTTCTAGCTTCTGCAGTTGACAGTGACCTTGTGTAGTACAAGAAGAGTGTGAACAAGCAAGTATCTTCTGTGTCTTGTGCTCTTACACTTGTGAATTGAGAAATGCCAGGACCAGCTGTTCTCTAGGAAGCATGGATTTAAATTTCTTCTTAGAGTATCCTGAGCTGGAAGGGATCCATGAGGATCATTGAGTCCAACTCCTTTTGTTTCCTTTTTTTTATTTTTCCCTAGGAAACTACTTTGCAAGCCACTTCTTTATGGGAGGTGAGAAGTTTGACACCCCTCACCCCGAGGGCTACCTTTTTGGCGAGAACATGGATCTAAACTTCCTTGGGAATAGACCTGTCCAGGCAAGTTCCTATATCCTGTCTATTTTGCACTTTTGTTTTCTGCTTAGAAAGCCTCTTCATCAGTTTTCCCAATTGGAAGATGGAACTATTTTGAGGCTCACAGGCAGGAGACTGTGGAAAGCTGCTTGCTCTGGTGCAGAGAGCCTTTGTTTGAGTAGAAAGTGCAGGCGAAGAACAGAATTAGGTGGGAGGGACTTTGAATGGTAATTCATAATGGGCAGGCAGCAGGAGGCCCCCCAGATACCCTGTGCCATGTCTGTGTACAGGGCAGTGATGAAGAGCTGACTGCTGCTCCTTTGCTCTGTGACCAGCAGCTGCACAGCACTCCAAGGAAAACAGGAGATGCAGCTAAGCACCCAATGTGCTTCTGACTGTAGGGACTCATCTTGCAGTCTCAGAGTTGTGTTATCTGCATGTCTCAGCCTGGGTTCCCCTTGCAGACATTCTGGCACTGAATTTAATTTCTTTAGAGGGGAGTGGGTGAGAACACCATTAACACAGTGGGACATTTGCCAAATGGGTTTAAGAGTGGGAGGCTGTCGTGGTCTGCAGTTTGCCAATGTAAGGTAATGCCCTTTGGCAGCTTTGATTAATCTAGAAGGAAAAAAACCACTTGAACATGCAGCAGCAACACGGCTTTGTGGAAATTGGCCAGTTTCTCCTTTTGGAATAACTGAGGTCTCAGTTGCTGTGCATGCAGCACTGCTACTGACCTCAGTGCTGAGCAGTCGGGTCACAAAGAAAGCAGTTGCTGCCCCCACGGTGAGGTCTCTGCTGCCTGTGACTGTGGATTGGCATTCTTATGTTGGTCAGAAATGGCACATTTTCTTTCAGCTTCTGGTTCTTGCCACACCAATATGTTTCTGTAGCCTGTGGGAACCACAGGGCTGTGTGCTGGAGCTACCTGAAGCTTGGCAGAAGCAGCAGTGGGCTGCCTGCTTAGCACGTTCCTCATTTCTATTGAGACGTGCATATTGCTGGTCTCTGATACTCCTCCACGTTTTGTACTCTCTGGTAGCACAGCATCACTGCATTTCTGGTAGCTGAAAGTTTGTAGGGCCACAGCTCTGATGTGGCTGTGAGGTGGCACTGTTTCTGGTTATGTTCCCCACAGCTGTCAGCCCACAAGCCTGTCTGATAGCTCTGCATCTCTGTGTCCCAGCATTGCTCTGATGTGGAGTGTGATTGCATTCCCAGTCTGAGTACTGGCAGACATTTCAGCCTGACTGCTCTGAGCAGACAGGAGTTGCAGCAGGGGGATCTGCAACTGCAAGGGCTATGAGTCCCACACTAAGCAGTTCTCTCTGCATTTTGCTGTGGAGGTTCTTTGACCAGTGAGGAACACTGGTCTGAAGCACTATCCTTCTGCATTTAAAAGACAATCTGTGACAGAAGATCTCTTGACTGTGGAATAGAATGAAGACCCCTATTCCAGTCTCTCTTTTTTTTCTTTTTTTTCTCTCTCCCTTCCCCCAAACATTTGCCTCATTGTTTCAGAATAAAAGAATTTCCCACAGTAATCCAGAGCTTCTGCGTGCTGATTATCAGTCAGTCGCTGTTTGTGCTCTGTAATGCATGTGAAAGAGCTGCATATCTTCTGCTCGAGCTGGAGGTAATATCTGTACTGAAAATAAAAGCTCATGAGAGCCAAACTTTCTAGACTGCAAATTCAGAGTGCAGAAAAAGAGCTTATGGGAGTGCCCTTGTTTAAGTACATACCCCTGGTGTGCTTGGCCAAAGCAGAATTTTCACTCTAAAACATGCTTGAGTTATCTATAAATATAATTCTTGGGTACTGTTCTTTACAGTTAGATGAATGTTTCTTGATTTGGTGTCAGGTAACATGCTGCTACCTTATATAATAATAAGAAGACAATTATTTGCATTTGTATTTCAGTTTCCCTATGTAACTCCAGCTCCCCATGAGCCTGTGAAGACACTGAGAAGCTTGGTGAATATCCGCAAGGACTCTCTCCGCCTTGTGAGGTACTGCCTGAACTCCTCGTTTCATTCAGCACAGGGATCTGGCGTCTGCAGCCAAACTGTCAGTTCTGTGTGGTTTGGAGGAGCAGCTGAATCCCAGATCTTGGTTGGTAGATGTGTCCAGAAGGTGCTGTGTACCATTGCTCAGAGCTTTCAGGCAGTTCATGTGCAGCTTTATCCCTGGACTTGAGCAGTCTATTTTCAGTGAGGACCAGTACGTGTCTCTATAAAGAGCCTAGAGTGGTAAACAAAATCTTGGATTTTGCCTGCTACTGCTAGCACAAATGGAATATATTAGTTAGGTCAGTAAACCCTTCAGACAGATTCCATTCTGCATTCTTGTGTAAGGAGAAGCCAGAAAGTTGTTGCTTCTGGTGCAAGTCAGTGACAGGGGGAACTGATTGGTCTTGAGTGAGACTTCCTCAGCTTCCTCCTGCTGCCAAGATGAAGTTTGGTCCTGGGGTTATGTACTCGTTTGAATGGCTTCAGTCCCACGAGTAGGGGAAGGAGTTCTGAATAGTCTTGGAGATCTGTTACCTTTCAGTGCTTTACACTGAGATGTAAGGCAGTGCTAGCAAAAATGTGACTTCTGGAATACATGCAATGGTTAACGCTTCAACTTGAGGCTGCCCTCTTCCACACAGATGGCTGAAGAGCAGGGAACCAGCACACAGTGCTTTGTTTTGGTCTGAGCACCTGGGCAGATGTCCAGGCAGAGCATTTCCCAAAGATCCTTGAGTCTCTGAATTCTGTTAGGGACGCAGGGTCGGAGTGCTGGAGTGGGGCCAGCTTCAGCTCTCAGCCAAGGTGATTCTGAGAGCGTGGTGTAGTGTGAGTCATTTGAGTCATACCGTGCAAATCCTCCTGTTTGTTTTTGTCTGAAACATGACATTTTTGTTTGCTTGTTTTGAAATGAGCGATACCTGTTGTTTCAAAACCAATTGAACAGGCAAAGAGAGAACTTCTTCAGAAGTAACCATTGGCAAACTGTTCTGAAGGCTGTCCAGCTTTCTCAGCTAAGTGAAGAACTTCTCTAGAGCAAAGTCTCACCTTCTTGCCAGACTTGCTGTGGAAAGGGCATTTCATTCTCCTTTCAAACATCCAGAATACAACAGAGGAGTTGCTGGTGTCGTTCAGTTCATTCAGTCCTGTCGTTCTGTTTTCTGTGATTTCATGCCCTGTCGAGCAGAACTGCAGCTCTGGACTATTTGCGATGTAGTGTCTATGTACCTTGGCATTATCTTAGGTTTGTGTCCCTGTACTTTCAGTTCTTTGCCTCCTGAGCTCTCACAGGCTCTTGTACTGCTGTGTTAATGCTGATGGCAGCACCACCAATACAACTGTATTTCATTTTATACCAATGTAGACCCAAAATGGGATTTTAATTGCTAGTCCCCAGGGCGTGTTCTGTCACCAGCAAAATCCTGACTATTTCCAGCAGCTTTGGAGAGAAGCTGAAGTCCTCTGGTTGTTGATGTTGGAGTTGTGAGTCTTTGCCTGTGTGAGTGCTTAATTTCTAACAGGATGAGGCTCTGCAGACCTCAGAGGAGGGCAGCGTGAGTTTTGCTATTAACCGCTGACAGAAAAAGGCAGTTTTGTGTCTGTCTTGTTGCTTCTCTTGGCCCTGGCTTGAGAGCTGTCTTTCAGAGCTGAAGCACCTGGTGGGCAGGAACAGGCTGCTTGCTCTTAACCATGAGAGCACTTCTAGCTGGAGGGAGGAGGATCAACTCAGGAGGCAGTGTTTTACAGAGCAGGAGCCCCCTGGCTCTGCCACTCTTTGGGCTTTGAGTAGAACATCGTGGAGCAGAAATGTGAATACTGATAGAGATGTCAGCCTGTTCTTACTTCATTTAACAACTGCCTCAACACTGACATAATACGTTTATGAGTGTATATCATGCTATGAAGTCACACAGTACTCAAAATTTATACTGCATGTAGATTGAGTTGTTAAAAAATTCTAGTCTCCTCAAAGGGTGAAATCAGGTTCGTCTTGACCCATTTCTATAACGTTGTTATGGCTGCTGTTAATTATATTTTTATCTTTTAATTCTTTAACAGACAGACAAAAAGTCCCAGCACTTCCACTGTTTATCCAGAGGGGATGTCAGACCAAGTGGCCTCAGCTGCCTTGGTCAGCCTGCTTTGCCTTTTACATCATAACATTGGATCAGCTCTTTGTTCTCAAGGTGGTCAGCCTGTTCTGCTCTGTATGTGTGATTGTTAGGGCTATGTAATTAACTTGTGTGCATGACCAGAAGGCACACTAACAAATGCACTAGTTTCTAAATTAGCGCACGCATCTGTGGCCACCTCACATCAGCTCTGTCTGTAGGGCTTGACTGAAATGTACACTGTAAACTTCAAGTACAGATAGAGACTGAAGAGCTCTTGAACCTCCTGAACCACCTCCTGTGTGCCACGTTTGTTGCCCACGTTTGTTGCAAAGATGGAAGGAATACAAAATGTGTGACTTTGTCTTGCTCATCCCCTGAAGTTTACATCCTGCACCTTAAGGTAGAATGTGAAATGTCTCTGCCTCTCCACTATTCTACCACTACTGTGGTAGTCCTTGCTTG
This sequence comes from Odontophorus gujanensis, assembly GCA_013399175.1. Lineage (NCBI taxonomy): Eukaryota > Metazoa > Chordata > Aves > Galliformes > Odontophoridae > Odontophorus > Odontophorus gujanensis. The sequence continues at coordinate 41,567 of VXAB01014171.1, read as the reverse complement.
TTCCCTGGTTGAGCTGCTGGCTGGCAGAGCTGCCTATGCAGTTGTTTTCTTTCTTCATGTGAACTCCTTGTTATGTGGCTGATTAATAATTCATTAATCTGATAATTCATTAATCTCCAGTACCAGCATGTTACGATGAGAGATGTGCAGGCAGCGTTACTGTGGCTGCTGCTGTTCAGTATGTGTGCTTTGCCCCATGTTCCAGTGGTGCTACTGCGGGCAGAAAGGGCTCTGACTCTGCTACTGTGCAGCAGTGCCCTCTCCAGAAGCGTTCCCACCAGGCACTAGATTGTAGTAACCACTCAGGGATATCCAGAGTGTCAGATGTATTCTAGTCCAGGTTTCACTCTTTTCCCCTTTAAGTGTGGGAACGTGTTCAGAATGCTGGTAGGAGCTGCAGGGGTGTACCTGGAAGCAGGAAGGTGATATGGGAACTTGTACACTCGTATTATTTCTCTGAGAAGACAAAACAGAGAATGGTTTTACTGTTTGTGTGTTGCTTTTGTGGGATGCACCCTCCTGCAGGTCTCCCACTTTGTGACTTGGGCTATTCTGGGTATCTAGGCTTGTGTTGTTGATCTGCAGCTCGTGCCTGCCAAGCTGTGTGTGTCATGAAAATAGGTCTGTGAACTAGCTAACCATCCTCAGTGCCTGCATGCAGCAATTGCTAGCTTTCCCCTACCCTGCTTCTTTTGGAGGGCTGGCAGGTGCATGTTAACCTGGACATCCTCTCGATCTTTGCTGCCTATTTTGGATCAGCCAAGGGCTACAGAGCAAGAGCGAATTTGCAGCTCGTGTTGCTGCTTTCTCTGGACATGCACAACACTTGTGAGTGGATTACTGGATTGTTGCCTTCTCATGTTGGTCCAGCACAAAATACTGAAGCTACGCTCATATTTTCTAGAGTCTGTCTAGAATGCTTCTTGTGTGCAGCCTTGAAGTGCTGAGATTTTATTCTTTGAATGTCGCTTGCTTGTGTGAAAATCCCATCTCATTCTATAACTGGTGATTGTCTCCTGGCTGCTGCAGGCGTTTGGACTGCCCATTCCTGGGTTTTATTTTTCTTATACTAGCATATTGGACATATTCTAACTTGATTTCCTCCTCTGACCTAGGTGAACCTCTGGCACAATCTTGCTTTGAATCTTTCAGACAGGAATGCATGTGTATGCAGTAGTTATCACAGAATTGTAGGAGTTGGAAGGGACTTCTGGAGATCGTCTAGTCCACCTCCCCTGCTAAAGCAGGTTCCCAAGAGGTTTAGTGAGGTCACATTAGTACAAGTGTGCATGTTAGGTGTTTGATTGTACTGCTCTTAAATGTTGTTTTGTGTCTTCTGTATTAATTTGCTGAAGCAGAACATTTCATTATTGTTCAGTGTGTTAAGTAAAATTCATACTGGAGTTCTTAATTAGGCAGCAGTTATTAGGTCTCAGTGAACTTGATAAATATGAATTCCCTTGACAGTTTTTAGATTGAATGGTGGAGGTGTGCCTAGCCCATTTCTGAGTGTTTTCAGCAGTGCAACATATTTGTGGAGGCTGTTTAATGAGGGGAGAGGCCAATTAATACTGTGAACTTAGAGATGATGCCAAGCTTTTCCTGAATAGTTTAGCTACCTGGCTGTGACCCAGGCATCCTGGCAATTAAGCTAATACTGAGAGACAGTGAGACTGGGACTGAGCAGCAGAGCAGTATTGTGGTACACTTCTCAAAGCCAACCTGCTGTGTTCACCCTTACTACATAATACACAAACTAACTGTTGGACCTCAAGTTGTAGAATTACAGTGGAGCTTGAGTTAACATATGAGAATCTGCCTCAGCTCTGCCAGTGAATCATATCCTTTCTGTCATTTAGCACTTAAGGACAAGGGAAGCCTTTCTCATGGTGTGTTGTATTTGCTGTTTGTTCCAGAGTCTGCTGGTTTTCCTGGCTGTTAGCACACTTCAACTCACTGCTCATCTGCATCCATACCTTGCTGCCCTGCAGCCTGCCTGCTTCATACCACCTATTTCACTGGATTTGCTACCTCTGTTTTTAGCAGCAGAGAGGAGTAATATTCTGTGGTAGTGATCAGCCATCACACAGTGAGATCCAGCTGTCCAGTAGCCCAAATCAAAGTTATTACTCCACTTCACTGAATTACCTTAAGCTCATTCTTGAATAGGTTATTGTGTATCTGATGCAACTGAATGTGTTAATTTTTGCTGGTAGAATAAATCAGTATGTATCAGTCATGAAAGTTTCTTCTCCCAAAGCTTGATGTTCAGTATTTGACCTTCTTGACTCTTTCCATGGCTGTAAGACTGGATGAGATCTCTCAACATCATTGTTACGTAGGTCACTTCAATACCTTCAGAAAAATCTTGTAAGAACCTTCCTCAGAGGAATGAATGGAAATCTCCAGTTCATTATGGAAGCCTATGGTGACTTTCCTGTCCAGAACACTTACATTGGGACTACGTTTTTCCTGATTTTCAGAGTAAACTTGATGGGTATTTAATATCTCATAAATACGTTCTAATCCTCTGGCATTCTTTTGCAGGTATAAAGATGATGTGGACAGTCCTACTGAGGAGAACGGGAAGCAGAAAGTCCTGTACAGCCTGGAGTTCACTTTTGATGCAGATGCTCGTGTTGCCATCACAATCTACTGCCAGGCTACAGAGGAGTTTGTTGGTGGCATGGCTGTGTAAGTCTTGGGCTTGTGGGCACTTGCAGGGGTGCAGAACCTCTCAGGTGATGAGCCTGTCAGACATCTTTCTCTTCTCACCAATGAAGCAGTGCTGCCACAGATAATGGAAAGTGGATTCTCTTTCTGTTTTATGTATTCTGATAGCTTTGAATATTGCTTTCACTTCCTTCCCCCACAAAGCCAATTTCCTCTCTTGTTAACCATTTTGGTTTGTCTTCTGGATGTGGGAAAACCATTTTGTGTGCAACAAAGGAGAGGAACTCACAGCTGTATGCTTTTTCAGCAAGATGATGTATGAAATTACAAAAGCAGATACCTTCCTTTTCAAATACTGCCTGTTTTTCCAGATCACACCACTGACTGGATTTTTGTGTTCCCTGTGATGGGAACATTTGGGCCACCAAATAGAAGTTCAATTTGACATGTATGTATGAGTCTGTGAGGAATGGAGGCCCATCCAAAGTCCTGTTTTGGGATAAATGACCACCTCAAAACAAGGTATTGTAAAATGCCTGTCAGGAAGATTTACTGCCCAGAAACCCTGCCTGTGTTTCCTGCCAGGTGACAGACTAACCTTTGGCTAGCTGTAAAAAGAATGGTCTGGGTGTGGTCTGTGGAATCTTGCTCACATATTTCATTGGAGTAATATATCTCTACAGATTTCAAAGCCTTTTTATCTAAATGAGCACATTTAAACCATTCCAATCAACACCGTGTCCTCTAAGATTACAAAAAGTTTCTTCATTGAGGGCCATGGTGGCTGAAACTTGCTCTTCCTCATGTGCACTGGGCACACCTGAGCTGCTGGTACATGACTGCAGACTTCAGTAACCATGGAACAAAAAAATTCTTCTTGTTCTATGGGTAAAGGTTGCAAAAGCTCTTGGCTTCTTCTGGTAAAGGCTTTTGGCTGATCAGCAGCTCTGTGCACGTAGTGCTGAT
>VXAB01014171.1:0-37342 GCA_013399175.1 Odontophorus gujanensis | reverse complement strand
AAGAGCGAATTTGCAGCTCGTGTTGCTGCTTTCTCTGGACATGCACAACACTTGTGAGTGGATTACTGGATTGTTGCCTTCTCATGTTGGTCCAGCACAAAATACTGAAGCTACGCTCATATTTTCTAGAGTCTGTCTAGAATGCTTCTTGTGTGCAGCCTTGAAGTGCTGAGATTTTGTTCTTTGAATGTCGCTTGCTTGTGTGAAAATCCCATCTCATTCTATAACTGGTGATTGTCTCCTGGCTGCTGCAGGCGTTTGGACTGCCCATTCCTGGGTTTTATTTTTCTTATACTAGCATATTGGACATATTCTAACTTGATTTCCTCCTCTGACCTAGGTGAACCTCTGGCACAATCTTGCTTTGAATCTTTCAGACAGGAATGCATGTGTATGCAGTAGTTATCACAGAATTGTAGGAGTTGGAAGGGACTTCTGGAGATCGTCTAGTCCACCTCCCCTGCTAAAGCAGGTTCCCAAGAGGTTTAGTGAGGTCACATTAGTACAAGTGTGCATGTTAGGTGTTTGATTGTACTGCTCTTAAATGTTGTTTTGTGTCTTCTGTATTAATTTGCTGAAGCAGAACATTTCATTATTGTTCAGTGTGTTAAGTAAAATTCATACTGGAGTTCTTAATTAGGCAGCAGTTATTAGGTCTCAGTGAACTTGATAAATATGAATTCCCTTGACAGTTTTTAGATTGAATGGTGGAGGTGTGCCTAGCCCATTTCTGAGTGTTTTCAGCAGTGCAACATATTTGTGGAGGCTGTTTAATGAGGGGAGAGGCCAATTAATACTGTGAACTTAGAGATGATGCCAAGCTTTTCCTGAATAGTTTAGCTACCTGGCTGTGACCCAGGCATCCTGGCAATTAAGCTAATACTGAGAGACAGTGAGACTGGGACTGAGCAGCAGAGCAGTATTGTGGTACACTTCTCAAAGCCAACCTGCTGTGTTCACCCTTACTACATAATACACAAACTAACTGTTGGACCTCAAGTTGTAGAATTACAGTGGAGCTTGAGTTAACATATGAGAATCTGCCTCAGCTCTGCCAGTGAATCATATCCTTTCTGTCATTTAGCACTTAAGGACAAGGGAAGCCTTTCTCATGGTGTGTTGTATTTGCTGTTTGTTCCAGAGTCTGCTGGTTTTCCTGGCTGTTAGCACACTTCAACTCACTGCTCATCTGCATCCATACCTTGCTGCCCTGCAGCCTGCCTGCTTCATACCACCTATTTCACTGGATTTGCTACCTCTGTTTTTAGCAGCAGAGAGGAGTAATATTCTGTGGTAGTGATCAGCCATCACACAGTGAGATCCAGCTGTCCAGTAGCCCAAATCAAAGTTATTACTCCACTTCACTGAATTACCTTAAGCTCATTCTTGAATAGGTTATTGTGTATCTGATGCAACTGAATGTGTTAATTTTTGCTGGTAGAATAAATCAGTATGTATCAGTCATGAAAGTTTCTTCTCCCAAAGCTTGATGTTCAGTATTTGACCTTCTTGACTCTTTCCATGGCTGTAAGACTGGATGAGATCTCTCAACATCATTGTTACGTAGGTCACTTCAATACCTTCAGAAAAATCTTGTAAGAACCTTCCTCAGAGGAATGAATGGAAATCTCCAGTTCATTATGGAAGCCTATGGTGACTTTCCTGTCCAGAACACTTACATTGGGACTACGTTTTTCCTGATTTTCAGAGTAAACTTGATGGGTATTTAATATCTCATAAATACGTTCTAATCCTCTGGCATTCTTTTGCAGGTATAAAGATGATGTGGACAGTCCTACTGAGGAGAACGGGAAGCAGAAAGTCCTGTACAGCCTGGAGTTCACTTTTGATGCAGATGCTCGTGTTGCCATCACAATCTACTGCCAGGCTACAGAGGAGTTTGTTGGTGGCATGGCTGTGTAAGTCTTGGTCTTGTGGGCACTTGCAGGGGTGCAGAACCTCTCAGGTGATGAGCCTGTCAGACATCTTTCTCTTCTCACCAATGAAGCAGTGCTGCCACAGATAATGGAAAGTGAATTCTCTTTCTGTTTTATGTATTCTGATAGCTTTGAATATTGCTTTCACTTCCTTCCCCCACAAAGCCAATTTCCTCTCTTGTTAACCATTTTGGTTTGTCTTCTGGATGTGGGAAAACCATTTTGTGTGCAACAAAGGAGAGGAACTCACAGCTGTATGCTTTTTCAGCAAGATGATGTATGAAATTACAAAAGCAGATACCTTCCTTTTCAAATACTGCCTGTTTTTCCAGATCACACCACTGACTGGATTTTTGTGTTCCCTGTGATGGGAACATTTGGGCCACCAAATAGAAGTTCAATTTGACATGTATGTATGAGTCTGTGAGGAATGGAGGCCCATCCAAAGTCCTGTTTTGGGATAAATGACCACCTCAAAACAAGGTATTGTAAAATGCCTGTCAGGAAGATTTACTGCCCAGAAACCCTGCCTGTGTTTCCTGCCAGGTGACAGACTAACCTTTGGCTAGCTGTAAAAAGAATGGTCTGGGTGTGGTCTGTGGAATCTTGCTCACATATTTCATTGGAGTAATATATCTCTACAGATTTCAAAGCCTTTTTATCTAAATGAGCACATTTAAACCATTCCAATCAACACCGTGTCCTCTAAGATTACAAAAAGTTTCTTCATTGAGGGCCATGGTGGCTGAAACTTGCTCTTCCTCATGTGCACTGGGCACACCTGAGCTGCTGGTACATGACTGCAGACTTCAGTAACCATGGAACAAAAAAATTCTTCTTGTTCTATGGGTAAAGGTTGCAAAAGCTCTTGGCTTCTTCTGGTAAAGGCTTTTGGCTGATCAGCAGCTCTGTGCACGTAGTGCTGATAGCTTCTGCAGTTGTGCTCTTGATTTGGGGGTAAAGTCATGGCTTAAGTGATTTGCAAAGATTTCAGCAGGGAGAAATACATATGACAAACCATAAAATGGCTCGTGTGCTTTATACAAAGTATAAACATCTCACTAATGATCAGAATAAGGTTGCTTTAGAAATGAGACAAGTTCAGTGCTCCCATCTAGATGTGCATTCTTCCAAACTGGAGGATGTCCTTGTCTAGAATTTTTTTAGGCCCCACTCTTCTGCTGAAGCTTGTGACTGCTTTTATTTGAGGAAGTTAATTAATTAGCTCCTTTTAAGTGATTGAAAAATCTCTCATGACAGACTCAGAAAACCCTTTCAGCTCTAAAAAACTGAATGTAAATAGAATGCAGCAGGGTGCCTTAGAAATCCTGATGAAGTTTCCATGTTCTGTCTCTTAGGTCCTTAGGTTTCCTGTGAATTTAGTGCTAGTGAAGTGCTGGAATGGCAACCTTGGAGATTGAAGTCCTCTTTCCTTAACACAGGTACAGCGTGGACAGGCAGCTAGTTTCCCTTGTGCTGCCTTGCAGTGCATTCCTTGGTTTTCATCCCAAGAAGAAAACTGTTACGGGTTAATGGGGAGAGCTGAAGGCCTCCATGGTCAGGGTGGATACCTTCTGTTATCATAGCTTCTGTAGAGAACTTACTGTTTCTGGACTCTGTCTGTTCACTTCTGTAACTAGGAACTCTGTCCTCTCAAAACTGTCCATTGATTGGAGATGGAAAACACAGTTTCTGGTTCACTTAAAAGGATACTTTTTTACTGAAATTTCATACCGTGCATTAAGCCAGTGGCTTCCTCTGTTGTCTGTTCTTAAAGCCTGTGCAACAAACATGAATTACCTAATTGCTTTTTTAAATTGAATTCCTAGGTACAGCTTCTGAAAGCTAACGTAACTGTCAACTTCAGAGAAAAATTCTTTTTTTTTTAAATACAAAGTTTTTAATCCACCCTGTCCATGGTTCACCAAAATATGGATCTCTGCTCAGGTGATGAAGGAGAACCTTACCTGCCTCTGCATGAAACCAGAGTCTGTGGTCAGTGCTCATTTCTTTGCCACATGTGGCTGGTGCTGCTGAGCTGCCCTGTTAGGATGGAAGCAGTTCCCAGAGCACTAACCCTTTATGCTCAAAGTCAAAGCACTTGGATTCAGCTCTTGCTTCCACTGCTCTCCTTTTATTTAATAAATCATAGTCTGATTTCTTCATAGTCTAAAATTGATGAACTGTCTATTTCTGCTCTGGAGTTCTTGCATAATAAATGTTATAGAAAAATGGGGTGTGGGGTGCTGTACCAGAAGCCAGTAAACATTTTGGAAGACATGATCCTGATTTCATGCAGATGTGTAGGTAATAGGGGCTGGGGGAAGTGAGGTACAAATATAGACTTTATAAGCTGCTTTAATTCAACCCAGGCTATTTTTCCATGTGGAAGTGGCTCATGAAGCACATCTTGAGGCTAGTGCAGCTGCCCAAATTAGGCATCTCTGCTTCTCTGGATTTGCTGGCTGCTAGTAAAAACCTTTTGAAGCTCTGATTTCAGCTTTGCAAAGCAGTTCTTAAAGGACAGTGCTGTAATTGCTTCGATTTATCATTTTCAAGATCTAGTAGGGGAAAAAAAAATCAAACTGCATTTTTAGAGCTGTAAGTATAGAGAGTGCCCTTTCAGTGTGCTAGCAGGAATGCAGCTTCCCTCTGCGAGGTGGTACTTTCCTCTTTTTCTCAGTTTCTCTCGATGCTAACACCTATGTTTAAGTAACAAGTGTGTGCAAGAGTTGCAGTGCACTGTGTGTAAATCCAAATCTGTATCTCTTGCTGTCCAGCACTTGATTGGCAAGAACACTGCTTTGTTTTAAAAGCACTTTTTTTTTCCACTTTCCTAAATTGATGCTAATTCTTAAAATGGGAGAAACTTTCTGGACCATTTTCTAAAGAAGAAATTTCCTCCTAATCCCTGGCTTGCAGCATGGCTCCTCAAAAGTGCTAGACAAGTTATTCTTGCTTCTTTGCTGGGGGAAATGCTGAACCCAACAGCGTCCAAACCTGATAGCATCAATGCTTCTGCTCCTGTTCTGCTGGGAGCATCATTATGTTCATGCAATTTGGAGTGTGAGGACAGGGGGAATGTGGCTCTCAGTGAGGTGAGACATTGCTTGTTGTCGAGCTTCTGCTCACCTTGGAGTGACAGCATTCCCTTTGCCTGTGGTCTGTGAGCCTGTCTTTATGAGTAGCCAGTCTCCATGACCAGAGGGAAGTGTTTCTGCAACCCAGGAAGCTTCCTCCTAGAACTGCTTGGGCTCTGCATAAAAGCTGCTGGCTTTATCAGCATGGGCCTGTGCTGCCTGTACTGACCTGCCCTAGAGAGTGTTTAGCACACTCCCAGGTACTGATGCTGGGAGACGTGTTCAGCTGTACTGTGTCTCCCAACCACTATCTGCCTCTTGTCCTGAGCTGCTGAACTCTGAATTTCACAGTGAGCTGTGCTGTTACCATTACGGGGTTGTAGTTGACCATTAAGTTGTGAAGACAGCATATATATGTGTCTGGGAAAAGTTATCCAGTACTTCCTGGTGCTAGTGCACATACAGTAGCATCCTCTTGAACAATATGGGTTTTAGTTCAAATCTGGAGGGGACCACTGCTCTGACTATCTGGATATATCTTGTTCAGGTACAGTGAGCTTAAAGAATCTGTAGACAAAAACATGTTAGTTCTCTGAGGAGGAGCTGTGAGTGACCCAGAGGATAACAGAGACAGGTCTGTCTATGTCTGGAGCCTTTTTAATGACATGGAATTAATGGCAACCTGCTTTTGAACAGCTCAATATCCCCGTTATTCTCAGTGTTATTTATTTTTGTGGTTGTGTCCATTTTCTTTGGTTTTGGGAAGTTGGCCTGACAGGATGTTTGGTGGGAGGGAGAACCTGGGGTGTTGGGTCAGGAGGATGTTTTAGAGATGGGAGATTAGTGAGTGCTTGGATTTGTTCTGCTTGGCAAATTGTGGAGCACAGAGATTAATGGCAGGCCAGAGAGGAGGGTGCACAAGGGGTGAGTGGGGTGGGACCTGGCTGAAAGGTCTGAGAATCCCTGCCTTAGCATAGGGAGGCTTGAGCACACAAATGTGTGAGCTGTACATCAGCTCCTTGCTAGTGATCACCTGTAAGTCTGTGCTATCCCTCAGAATGATCAGATAGTCTGTACTGCTTTTACTTACAGTGCTAACAGTTCCTAGGGAACAGTTGAAGGACTTTGTTTATAGCCTGCCTTTTCCTGCAGTGAATGATTCCTGTGTTTGTACCCTCAGATTTGTTGTAAGAGACAAATAAGCTTTTGGGAACAGATATGGAGATACTCGTAGTCTCTTTCTGCTCAGTGAATGTATCCTTTCCATCTTCTGGCACAGCCTTGATGTGCACACATGCTATTAGGTTCCTGGGAGGACCCCCAGGACTTTCCAGCTGTGACTGTCCTGCTGAGTAGCAGGAAGGGTTGTCTAGTTATAACATGGCAGCAGCGGGTGTTTCCTCAGGGGAAGGAGTCACACCAGCTGGAAGCACTTACAGCAGCCAGCTCCGAGGGCAGGAGCTGCTGAGAAGTATGACGTGAGAGATGTGAGTTTTGAAGTCCTTCCTTACGACGAAGACCTTCCTCTTTGGACAGAAAAGGTACTCTTTCTTGTCCTAGTAATGCTGCCAATGCTATGTATCTTTATTATAAGGAGAAAGCAATGAAAACGTGCTATTTTAGCTCTGCTAGTCTTCGCCCATTTTCAGGATTATGCTGTTGGTGTCGCTGGGGCACAAATGGGTGTGCTGGAGTTTTTTTCATCTCATTTCCTTGTTTGTTTTGCAGTGCCTGCTACAGATGACAAACATTCCACTGCTGTCTTCCAGACTGACAGTGGATGTGACGCTGCAATACATGATGTATTTTATCTGCATGTGGAGATTTGAATAGTTCACAAAATGAAATCTGACTGAAACGTGCAGCTCAGCCCATGGCCGTTTTCACTAAAGCTTGTGTAGGAGAGGCAGCAGCACTCGTATTCCTTTGTTTAATTAATAGCCTCTGCCTATTCAGAGCCTTCGAAAGGTGCTCATGCTGCTTTTGGCTGTGGACTGTGGGGATTAATATGAATTCTTTGCAAAGAGAGATTTCTTCAATGTGAAGAAATCAGAGGCAGAGCTTTTTTCTGCTAGGCACAAGCCTTACAGCCAAAGCCTGCTTTGATCTATGCAGGAACCAGTCCCCAAGGGACTGCAGCGTACAAAGTTCACGTGCTGGAAAGCTAAATTGTGTAGATTTCATTGAACAGACAAGCCCTCTGTCTTTAATAAAAGTTCTGGCCTTTGTGCCTCTCTCTGTTGCTGTTCTGTAAGTTGCCATCTTTGAAGCCTGGCTTGAGTCAGGAGTGCAGCTCTCCCTGCAGTGAGCTCAAGTGAGATGGCTGCAGGTGCTGGGACAGGATCAGGATGGCAGGGTTTCATTGTGTGATGAGGTGTTTGTTTCCTCCTGGCCTTGCTTGGAAGGCAAATCCTGTGAGGAGGCAGGGGAGGAGGAGGAGAGTGTGCATGGCAGTGACTGAAGTACACCAAATGAGCACCCACAACTTCTGAACTCTGTGTAGGAGCTTCTTGGGGCTGAATCTTGCCTAACTCTGGCTGAGAAATGGGGACTGTAGCCTTCTTACGCTTTGTTAGTGTTTCTTTTATCAATAAAAATCACTTTGAGTTCCTGGGGACACTTGTTCAACTTCTCTTTTCCTCAGGAGCTGACTTGTTCGGATCCTGTCCAAAGATGAAAGGGATATGTGCAGATGGAAGAGAGGGATGGGTGTACTTGCTCCACATCTACTCCTGGCCCTTTTGAACATCAGCAGAGTGTAACTGGCTCCCTCTTTGCTGCTTGTAAGAGGACGTGGAGCCTACCAGGCAGCTGCAGGCTGCAGCAGTGGGAGAGCTGGTTCCTGAGTGTCCTCTAGAGCTGGGACTGGTGCCCTGCTGTAAACTTCCCCAGGCACTGACCTAGGGAGGAGCGAGGGGGAAACTCCCCTGCATGTTCTTACATCTCTAGTGAGTATGTAGCAACAGGAGCTTCATTCAGCTTAGCCAGAGGTTCCCAAACACCAGCTTGCCTCTGGTGGTTTGGGAGCTAATTAAGGTCTACACATGCCCAGTAGCAAATCTAGTCTGCTTGAGCTGTGGACTGAGCTCCTGCATGCAGGTAGGGAGTGCTGCTCAGCTGAGGGCAGAGGAGCGAGACTTGGGGAATGATTTCAGTTTGTTTCTTGAAATCACTGTGATGTAGCCTCTCATCTGCTGGTTCTGTGTTATACAGCTGGTTTGGGGGTCTGAAATGGAGAAGGAAGCAGTCAATATGGGGTGTTAGCTTTGCTTTGTGGGAGTAAGGATGTATCAGAGAGCTTACAGGAGGAGATGAGCTGAGTGAATCCTGAGGACAAAGCTGGGGGCTGTAGTTGTAGGTCAGTCATGTGGTTCCTTACATTGTGGTTCTCAAGGCTGTCAGGGGCATATTCTCTTTCTTTAACATCATCTTGGCCCTACAGAGTTCTTCTGCTATTGCTTGCTGTGAGCACTCAGCAGCAATAGAGGGGATGGAAGACTTGAGAGTATGCTGCTGGCTGCCCACTGCAGTTCTCCAGGCACTCAGTCTGGGTGTTCAGATGGCATGCTTTTTGGCAGGGTGGACTAGGCAGTCAAAAATCCAAGGTGTAAAGCCCACTTTCTTCACTTGGGGAAGCTCTTCCTTGACACCTTTGTGGTACTCTTCTTCTTAGGGAATCCATGTTACATTGTTTATGTCCTTTCTCAGGAACTGGGAGCAGTGGATTCCCTATAATCTTCAACAAGCATACTGTCCTGTGTCAAGCCTCCAGGCCATCTCTGACCTCCACTCTCTCCTCTGTACTTTAGTTGCAGTGCACTCCTCTCTTCTTGTCACCTTAGATAAGTTACCCTCTTCCTTCCCATCTGCACAGGGAGAATTGTGCCTCTGCAGAGCTGGAAAGCTTTGAGAGAGCCACAAAAGGAGCTAGATACAGGCATTCTCTATTCATTGTGCCTGACAACTCAGTAAATAAAACTTCACTCAATTGCTCGCTCTGTAATTCACATACAAAAGATCTGTCATCCTGATCTCTCCCACACCGTGCTTTAAATGCAAAGGATGGAGTGAGACCTTCCAGTAAAGCAGCACGTCAGAAAAGTCTTTGAGGGTAACGTATTGTCAGTGCATCTGCCTTGGCAAGAAGAGCAGAGAGCACATGATGGTCCTGATGATCTTCATCGTGACCATTCAGAATTTGACACTGATCTTGTGACTAGCCTTGAAGACCATCTCCTCCTAGATCCTCAGAGGTTGCTGGAACTACTCCGGCTTTCCAGGGAAAGGTAGAGGGCAGTTCATGCCAATGGAGAACCTGTTTCTTCCTCTTGGTTTGAGAGGAGTTAAGTATTTGTCATCATCTGGTATCCAGGTTCTTAGTGCTTTAGCTGCAAAATGCATCCTAATGACTGTGCTCTAAATCTCTGTGTTGGACAATGAGCCCTGGAGGGCAGGCAGCAATCCCCGTGAGTTCTGTGCACTGACGTCGGGTTGGGAGGCCTGGAACTGGCAGTGTGGGTACTGGGAGCCTGGCTCAGCTCAGCCCCCTGCACAAGCAGAGTTCCTTAATGCTCTGCATCAGCTGGGGCTGGGAATGTGCCCTACCTTCCCCTTCTGCTTGAAGAGGGGGATGGAGTGGTTAGGGTTGCTAAAAGCGTGTTTAAATAAAAAGTCACCAAGTACGCCTTGCCACAGAAGTGTTGCTAAGGAGATTTGAGAAAGGTTAAGCTCTGAAAGCAAGATAGAAAATGTGTGTTAAATAGTTATGGTAAGTAAAGCAGGAGCTGCATCAGCTTCTGGTCCGAAGCAGAGCAGCCACTGCTGCACCTTGTCCTCCAGCCAGTGCTGAATGTGATATCTTATCTTATCCATTGCAAAGTCTCTGCACACACACTGATCTCATTTCATCTTTTACACAAGATGTGCTGTCTTAGGTGTGATGCTCAGTTCTGTAGCTTTTGGCTGACTGAAACTTGTGCTTTTCCCACAACATTTGCTTCACCACCTCTGGGAGTGACCTGTCCAGCCCTCCCACTCCCAACTTAGAGAAACTGGAAGTCCTCATGTAGAAGAGCTTTGCACTGGTGTCCTCTTCTGATCTGCTGTGCTTCTCCACAAAGTGTAGTTAGGCTGATGCTAATTGGATCTTTCCAACTTCTGCTTACACAGCTGGTGGCTTGTGAACTATGTCTGTATTTTGGAACAGCTCAACCTCCTCAAGAGTACAGAATTGTATTACAAACAAGGATTCTCTTTTCTGTGCTTTGTTAACTGTTTTACCTGACAGCGCTCCATACTGATTTGGCCCACAGCAAAGCAATGCCTTGGTCTCTTCTGGTGTCCTCTTCACAAGGCTGGCACCAGCACTGTCCACCTTATTGTTTGAGAGCCATTGTTAGCAAAATCTGCCAAGCTGATTGGCAGGAAATACCTTGTGATATCCCAGCTTGAATTAAGGAAAAACTCAACCCAGAGGTCCTGTTCTAATCTGACATCTGTCCTTGGAGCCTGTTCCTGGGCTGTCTGGTCAATCATGGCCAGTGGCAGTTAAGTTTGAGGAGTCACTGGAGCTTCTGGCTGCTCAGGGATCTTTTCAGTGGCTGGAGGCCTCTGAAAGTCTTAATTTATGAAGCTCTGCCCTGGAAGTCGGGATTAGTGTAGGAGAGACAACATCCTATTATTGTGACGGGTTGTTAATATCTTCCCTGTGGAACTGGAGGTAGGCCTGCCTGTCACTGGGCGTGTGGAGGTCTGTTGTTTCTGCAGTGTAAGCCTGTTGGGCAAGGGATCTCTTTCCCTCTGTTTTGTCAACATGCTCTGAACAGAGTGTTGGTAGCTTAACAGCACAAAGGCTATGTTAGTAAAACCAGGTTTGGATACTCCCACCCTGCTTTGTAGTCTGTTGGCTCCTCCCCTGTGCCAGAACTGGCATGGTGAGACACTGCACACCTTCAGTTCAGAGATCACCTGACAGAAAGGGGCAAAAAATCCTGTTTTGGCACCGCAGCCCCTTGTGAGTTGTGCTTTATGAAGTGAAATGTATCCTCTGGGGCAGACAGTGCTGGGGGTTCTGGGTGCAGGAGATGCTGGATGTTAGCTCTGGTTCCCTTCCCAGAGGCATACTGCCTAGCCTGGCAGTGCTGGGACTTAGCTGCACTTCATTGCTGGCCCTTGGGTCCGTGGAAGAGCTGTGACTTCTCTAGGTGACGATGCAGAGGACTGGCTGGTGGCTCTCCAGTGCTGTTGGTGCCATGCACCTGTGGGGAAGCATGTGAGGAGTAGAGAGCGTGGGAGTTGATCTGAATGGATCTTGCTTGTCAGAATGGTCCCATACTAAGTAGTGTTTCTCACTGCAGACCTGTCCTGCAGAGGCAAAGGGCAGCTCTTAGTGCCTTGTTGTGTGATGCTGTTAGATCACTTTTTGTTCTTCCTGGGTTTCCTGCAGAAGATAATTGTATGATGGGTGGGAAGTCAGTGTTGCCTTGGCTCTGGACTTAGTGAGCTAGCTTTTGTTAGACTGCTGGACCTCAAGACTCCTCTGACATGCAGTGTTTCCAGGCAGGTCAGTATGGATCCAATCAGACCTTGCCTGTCTGCGCTGCTTTCCCTCCCTGTGCTCACCTTCTTCCTTTTCCCTCCACTTTTTGTACTGCCGGTGAATGGCTGCCAGCCCCTGCCAGCTCTGCCTCTTAGAGCTTCTACTTGTGATTCCTGGAAGGCAGACAGGCGTGACTGAATGAGAGCCTAGCAGAAAGCAATCACTTGTTACAGAAAGTCTTCTTTTACCCCTTTCTTCAGATACAGCACAAAGAATCCCTCTCTGCAGTCTGAGACGGTTCATTACAAGAGAGGGGTAAGCCAGCAATTCTCCCTGCCTTCCTTCAAGATTGATTTCTCAGACTGGAAGGATGACGAGGTAAGTTTTTACTTAGTGTCTCCTCCTTTCCACAACTCTGTTGCCCCAGAAACATTGGCTGCCATTTAGTGTCACTGAGGTACTGCTGGAAGATTTGCACTCACAGCTGCCACGGCATGTTTTGTGGGTGTGAGACAAACAGGGCCCTGGGAGGAGCAGATATGAACACTGCATGGGAACTTGGCAAAAAGATGAGGCAAACAGGGAAGAAAAGAAACTGAAAGAAGCAACTTCTGATAACACTGATCAGCTGGCATCCCAACAGCTGGTGGAGGAGGGAGATGTCAGAGATTGGCACAGGAGCTGTTCCTGGAGGAGCCTGTGCTCTTCAGCCTTGTTCTCTGTGCCAGCCAGAGAACTTGTGGGAACAAATGTGCCTCATCACTTGCTAAGTCTTTCCAGTTACCTTGGGACAGAGTTGGTAAAGATTCTGAAAAGGTCTGTTTTTATCTCTCTGGTTGTTTTTTTTGGGTTTTTTTTGGCTCATCATATGGACTGGGCTGCAGTGGTCTCTGAAATGGGATAGATGCAAGACGATTCATTGGAGTGGGAGATGAACTTCAGCAGTAAATGTTCACAAATGTGAATTCATAAGTGTGTGTGTGTGTATATATATATATAAATATATAAGGAGTGTATGACCAAAATTTTTATACTGATGGGAGTGAAAAATCAAAATAGTTTGGAAACCACTGTTCCAGAAAAGTCCTCTTCTGTTTAAGGCTGTGTCCAGCATTATTAGCTTAAGCAGTACCATGCAGTGAGGGGATACTCTCCCTCCTGGTGCATTAATGCCGAATAAGGGGATGCCTTCCTCCTTTTATTTTACTTTAACCCATAACTGCAAACAGATGAAGGTTTGGTTTTAATTAATCTCTGTGGTTTTTACTACATAGCAAGGTCTGTGGAGTCCTATTAATTTTTTTTTATCTCTGCAGAATTCCAATCCAGGCAGTAACTCTGCATATGAGTCTCTAAACGTTGGCCCAAGGGGTTCCCTGCATGTTACACAAGGCAGGAAAACCTTGGAGCTTGCCCTCCTCTGAGCAGAGCTGGCCTAAGACATTCCTCATACAGAGAAGCTGGCCTGTAGCTACTGCTTTTGCACTTGTTCCTGCAGACCCTTTTCCCAGGTCATAATACATAATGCAATGCTCATTTCTTCTCTCAGGCTTGTATAAGAGTATTCTTTATGTGAACCCTAATAAGAAACACTACCCATTAAAAATTAAGATTAAAAAAAAAAATAAGGAAAGAAGGAAAAGTCATCTTTCATGTATTTTGAAGAGATTGAATAGCTATTGTCTTGAAGTTACAGCTTTAACTAGAATCAGTCCTGTGCTTTAACAGCGCTGTGGCAGTTACCAAGAGCCTGCAGAGTCTGGTCTCCTGATGTCCTGGTTTCTCTGCCAATATATGATTTCACAAGTTCAGCCTACAAAAGCCTGGAAGAGCTGCTTTTCAACCCCTTCTGTCATCTGAGGGAACTGGAAAGCAGGAACTTGGATCCCTTTCTTAAGGAACTGGGAAGCTTGATTTTCACTTTTGTTCCTGCCAGCAAGGTTTTAATTTGAGTACTGAAGTCATGTCCCCTTGACAGCTTAAAGGGAAAGGGAGATGCTGTGGAAAAGTAAACTTCTAGCTCCCTTTGCTCCATCCTGCTGCATCCTCTGGTCTTTTTCATTGCCTTTACGGGTGCTCTGTTTGTGGAGATGATGTGGGGCAAACATTGTGATTCAGAAGTTTCTTTTCCCTCTTTTGTCTGTGTGTGTGTGTTGTTTTTGTTTTTTTTTTTTCTCTCAAGTCCAGTAAAATGTTAAATCTTCTTAACTGTCCACTGAAAGGCAGTGCTTTTATCAGACAGCTGGCTGACTTATCATTCAGCTGTGTGCAGTTACATGTTCAGATTGCCTTCCAACTTCATTGTTGGGGGAAAAAGGAGAGATTTCTTTCATGTTTTTGTTCGTGTAGTACTCAGAGATGATGTAGTTCTTGGCTGGTCAGCAGAATGGAAAATAGTGTTATGTTGAGTTGTTATGTGGAAAAACCTTAAAAAACACTCTTTTTACTTCGTTTTCATAATACACTGGTTTGCTTGCAACCTATAGTGTAAAGCTTGAGTTGGCAGCTATGTTCAGAGCCCTAAAAATGATTGGAGAACGGACCATCAAAGAGCCCTTTTGTTTGAGAATGCACAATTTTATATGGTAAAGCAACCGTGGTTGGTTGCTTTTCTGTAATGTGACTTTCCTTTCACATGGACAAAAAGTAGCTGTTGTGTTACAGTAATAAATCAGAGCAGGAAGCAAAGCAAAGCCATAAGCTTCTTTCAGCAATCTTAATCAACTGTCCTCAATGGGTTATTATTTTTTTTCCTTCTCTGGCATGCTATAATAGTTCAAAAATGCAGAATAGAAAATAGCGACCCTCTGAATTTCATCTAACAAGTACTGAGATGTTAAATGATGTCTTTATGTTCTCTGTGTTACTCTGCTCTTCTGGAAATAGATTATGGTTTTTTGAAGGAGGAATAAAATGTAAAATCATCGTACAGAGAATGAAAATCAGTATTGCTCAGGTTTGAAGACTATCTGAGACAGCAGGGGTCAACCCATAGGCCTTCCAGCACATGCTTTTTGGTTGGAGGTGGATGTGCATATTTCAGCAGCTGTGTGCATAATGCAGCTAGGATTTGTTTCTAGGAAACGTTCAGGTCGTGTGCCTTCAGGCCACTCCTAACAGAAGAGTGGTAGGGTTGGGATTGCCTCTGCTCCCACACAGCTCGTGGAAGGCTGTGAGTTGTAGACCAAAGCACGTGCATGCAGCTAGTAGCAGAAGTGCAGCCACTTGGACAATGGGCTGTGACCTCTTGATGGATGGATGCTGAGGTACTTCGTATCCATATACGGTTATCAACATTTAGATGTAGTTCATCAAGGCTGGAACCATTTCCAGCTATATCAGGGCTTGTTGTGAGGGTTGCCTTGCATCCAGTCTGGTGTTTTTGGTTGCTGTTTGTGCCAGCCTCCTGCTGTATCTTAGGAGAGACTGGAGGAAATCACAGCACCAGTGGTGCAGAGGGTGAGGAAAGAGCAGGAGGCCCCAGTGCACCACCTGAATGACCCCACGGCGCTTGGAAGTGAGTCTCAGCTTTCACTGGGAAACTGGAAACAGACTGCCTGGAGCACCGTGGTAAAAGGACATCTTTTTCTCTCTTGGCGAGAGATAAGACAAGAAAACCAAATCAGTAATTAACAAAAACACCAGAAATCCAGTCTCCTGAGCCACTTCCGTTCCTGGCATAGTACAGTGTTTGTAAGGTTGTATTTTTCTTGCATATGTAAGATCACACGTAGCTTTTGAAGTGCTTTAATGAAGTGTGGGGCAAAAGAAGAAATCGAGTCTATTTTCCTTACACTCAAGGGAACTCTCAACTTTTAAGTTTTCACTCTCATCCATTAGAAGGTCAGGGACCTGAACTCTGTAACATGCCAAGAGATGGAAATCAGTCTGGTGTTCTTCAAAGTGCTGTATGAGCTTGAAGTTCTGCAGATCTCTTTCTACATCTTCAAGAACTTCGTACAATAATTAGGGTTTCTTTTGTGGTGTAGGGAGCATAACGCATGCTGCTGTTCTACAGTCATAGAATGGCTTGGGTTGGAGGGGACCTTACAGTCTCCCCAGCCCCTCAGAAAGGGCTAAATCATCAACAAATAACGCAGAGAATTCTGCTCTGTAGTGCTTCCTGAAGTCTCATAATCTCTGAGGCCCATGGGCACGACCTGCTGCTCTTGCAGGTGAAAACTTGGTATCTTCTAACTTCACTCTTCTGTTGCTAACGCATTTCAAGTCTCCAGCCAGGCCTGGTGTGAATTCTCTAACTTGATCTTGTTTCTTTCCCTCAGCTGAACTTTGACTTGGACCGTGGTGTGTTTCCAGTGGTCATCCGAGCAGTGGTGGATGAAGGGGATGGTAAGCATGGCATGTGCTCGCTCGGTCGGGCTGGATGTTAAGGGACACTTCAGGGGAGGCTTTGTTCTGCAAAAGCAAAAACATTTTACATGCAGCAAAGGTGTGGGGAGCCTTTCCAGAATAAAATCATTTCAGGAATTCACCATTGCATCCTTTTGTTAAAGAAGTCAAGCTAATCACAGACTCTTACATAAAGGTATGCTTTTAAAGATAACCTTGATTTTTTTACAGGAAAATCAGCCGAGTAGTTAGTGTTGGAGTGGGGTTTAGAAGAGCTAGGTTTAGGTCTTGGCTCTGCCACCAGTGTCAGGCCCAAACTGGTACAAACGACTCTCTCTCTCTTTGAGTTTTTTGTTGCAGTCCTGTAATGCAAGGATGGAGTTTGTCTCTTCTTTGAGGTTTAAATAATCTTTGTCAAAGCTAGAGCTACCCGTAGGGCTGAGGAACGATCAGAGGAAAAGAAAGGCCTTTTAAATCCTCAGGCCACATACAGATTAATTCAACCACATTCAGATTAATTCAGCACTTTAAAATTGTCTTCTTTTTCCCAGAGGAGGTTGATGATTTTATTAAAAGAGCCTAACTTTTGATAGTAAATAATATTGCTGGTTATTTTTAAAGCACACTGCCCTTTTAGAGCAGAATGGAGAGTAAATGTTTAGATGGTTAATCACCTTGTGCAGTGTTTTCCTTGGGGTGTGTGTGCTTTTGGGCTCTGTGTGTTTGCACTCATTCTGAGTGCTGGTGATGAAAGGGGCACAAGAAAGTCATGTGTTCTCTACAGCTGATGGCTGTTGTGCTCCATATGACCAGTGTTCCCCTTCTGCTTTTTACAACTCTTAGTATCAAACTGAAGGAAAATCAGAAAGGAAAAAAATCCCTTTTTGATTTTATTGTGTGCTCTGCTTCCTGTGTGAAAGTGCACAGGAATTCGTTGTGTTATTTTACAATCCTCTAAGCAAACAGAGTGGGATGAACCAATGTAAAGTGTGACTAACGAAGCAACATAAAAGAAATTGCTTTTAAAATGCATCTGTTTTTACTGATTTCAGGTGCTGTTAGTAATATTGACATATATATGTTGACCACGGATTAAAAAAAAAACCCACCTTCCACTATTTGTTGAGCTTTTGCCAATGTATTTCTACTTCTGATGTAAGACATATCAAGAAAGACCAAAAATAGAACAGGAGGCAGCATGGGAAGCATACTTATATGCACATACCATGTCAGCTCTTAGCCAACAGTGAACTGTCATCTATATTAATAACCTGGAAAGGCAATTTATTTTCAACCCTCTCCTGGAAAGAATATCAGCACAAAAAAATGTGGCACTTGAACAAGATTGGGGGAAGCTGTTGTTTATTCTGGTTCTTTTTTAACTGATGAGGCGGGCAGGAGCTAGCCTTGTGTGTTTGGAGTACCTGGAAAATTACAGCTGGCTTGTAACTACTTGCAATAAAGAAAATCGAATGGGAAATTAAAATAGCAGTCAGCAAGATGTCATTTTGGACTGATTTCTGCCAAAGAGATGTTTGTGTTCCTTGAAGAATGTGAGCTTGCAGTACTAGCACTCTTCATTCCTGTCTGTGGAATTGCTCTCAGTAAAGGAACAGTAATCCTTAAGGCCTGGAAGGTGCTGTGCTGCTCCAGCCATACGTGCTGCTTGAATGAGCACGATATGAAGGAGAGCAATGTCTGTTATCTCTTCCTTGGCTGTTCAGACTGCAGTGAGGGACCTGAATTTCATTTACTGAGTGATCTGGAACAGGCTAACTCTTGTCCGACAGGGTGGGAGCGTTCAGATGAAATCCCAGTTTTAGCCCTCAGTTCTGGATACCACTGTGTTCCTGATCATACCCTAATTGCTGTGACCAATCTTGGTTATTCAGCAAATCTGCAGTCCTGGACTCTTATTCCCCATCCTTTTCTGCATGTGCTGACCACAGCACAGGTAGTCCAGGTAGGGCTGGGTGGTGACATAGCTTTCCTTCCTTCAGAGATTCCTCTGGGACCTCCCATTTCCACAGAATGATCACAGATAGACAAAATGTAGACAACTGGAGCTGAACAGAACTGCAGAGTCTTGAGCCAGAGAGGCCAGGACTGTGCCTTGGTTTCCTCTATTTGGCACCTGTGTTTCCCTGTGTTTTTTTTTTTTTGCTGACAGAGCCATGAATGCAGTACAGAAACCTCTGACAGCCCCTTCTGAATGCTGTTGGATTAAGAGGGGGCCTCAGATTAGGAGGAGGAGGTTGGGGTATTTATCACTGGGGAAGGAAATCGGCTAACTGGGCAGAGATGGTTTTGCTGTCCAAAAATATGAGAAATAAAAGTTTTACAAGCCGTAGGATTAGACTGTAAGTAAGTGGTAAATACTAGGTCTGGAAGGACTAGCAGCTGCTGCTAGACCAGATAGGTGTTCATCTGTGGTAAATTCAGGTAACTAAACCCAAGAATGTGGCGAGTGAGCAGAATTCCACAGAACTCTTTGTTTTAGGTTTCTTTTATCCATCCTATGTTTTAGCAGCTTCCCTATGAGGATCTTTTAAGAGACAGAGTCCAGTGCCTTACCGAAGTCCTGGAGGACAACGTGCACTGTTCTCTTCTCACCCATCAGGCTGGTCCTTCCGTTATAGAAGCTGATCCAGTTGGTCAGTCCTGGTGATTGGTGAATCTGTGCTGACTACTCCAGATGATTTCCTTTTCCTTCATGTGCCTGGAAATGGTTTCCTGGATGAGCTGTTGCATCACGTTCCCAGGACTGAGGTGAAGCTGGCTGGTGTGTGGGTCCCCAGGTCCTCTTTCTTTTAAACTGCAGAAGGAGGTGAAGGTGATAACAGTTTAAAAAGTGCAAATGGTCTAAAATTCAGCTCACAGTGATATCGTGCTTGTGCTGCTTTCGAGGTTTAATTAACCAGGATTGTTCTCTCTTTCTGCAGTGGTGGTTGAGGTGACAGGCCATGCCCATGTTCTTCTGGCTGCATTTGAAAAGGTAAATGACTTCTCTTTTCCCTTTGTCCTTATCACTGTATATATAAATATTTCCACGGGTCATTAGGTTGAGTTTATATATCACTGAGCACAATGGGGTCCTGGCACGAGACTAGAGTTTCAGAGTGGTACTGCAGGACAAGTAATTGCAGCAACTGTTGTGCAGTCTGTAATCATCATTTGTACCTGAGCTGGTCAGCCAGTTAATTGTAGCTGGTGTTTCCTGTATGTGGGGAGGGGGTGTGCCGTGGTGTCTGTGATGTTTGAGAGAGGTAGATGTTGACCAGAGCTGCTAGTGCACAGCTTTCCAGGGCCCTGTGATCAGTTTGTAAAACCGGATTTGCTGTGTCCAGAGCCTGCTCCACCTTTGTTTGACCTTACACTTAGGACCAAGCCCTTTTAGGGCTCAGAATACATCCCGCATGAAGTCTCCATTTTTGTGGATTGTGGCTGATGTGAGCACTGCCAATGTGGGGAGGCTAAACACAAGCCTTGATAAGAGTCCCTTCACGTGATTTACTGTACCTTGAAAACATTTATGGGATTCCTAACTAAATATGTTGCATGTGGTGGTGGTAATACTATGGACATATATCCTGGGCAAGTGATGTGTAGTGACATCCTAAGATGAGGCAAATTATGTTGAAGCAGAGTTGAGCACGTAGAGGAGAGCAGCATCAGTGCTGTGCTGTTAGAAGTTCCCTGCTTCCAGGCTGGTGTGTGAGCTAACTTCTCCTCAGTCAGCTTGGTCCCTGCCATGTCCAGAAGTAAGTAGGAGTAAATTGCCAGGACTTATCCTAGGTGGATAGTGTTGATGGTGACAAGCTGAGTCAGAGGGCCTGGGCAGCACAGTCAGTCCTCAGGAAGCCCTGTGGTTGGAAGATGCTCCAAAGTATTCCAGGTTGTGTTTTATTGATGGGCTTGGTATGTGTTGGACTTACTCTGGACAATTAGAAATCTTTGAGAAATGAGAAGGGCAGCTGCAGCACTCCTGGGACTAGGGCAGGGATGCTGTTCTTGTAATTGCCCTGTCCAGATGAGCTGGAAAAATCAGGAAGCCTCTGGAATCCCTCAAGTCATTGCTCAGCAGCACCTGGGGGAGGACAGTTGGTCCTAGGGAAAGGCTGTAGAATTTGGAGTCATCTTGGTGAGACTGCACTGTAGAATCCCAGGGCCAGCACTTGATAACTGTGCCTTGTTGAAATATACTTCCCTGAGATACCTTCCTATGGAGCAAGCTTAGCCCCCATAGTTGTGAGAAATGGCACCTAGGCTGTGACTGATACCATAAGGTGCCACATCCCAGTGCATGTTAAATATGCTGGAGGTTGTTAGAGCTGTTGTGGTGTTTTCTGGGTCAGTGGTCTGAGGTAGCTGCAAACCCTGAGAACACAGGGGTCTGGAGGAGGAAGGCAGCACCAAGCCCTGCAGAGTGGTCTGGTGTGTACTGGGAATGTATTAATACAAGGGCAAAAGTGAAGTGTTGGAAACTTCTGGTTCTTGAGGAAAGCAGCTTAACCACTTTGGCTTTGGAAGCAGGCTTTCAAGACTTATTTCTCTGTACTGTGCAGAGCTTCTGAGCTGTCTGGATACGTAAAGGTGATGGCAAATGTCCCCTCAGTGCTCAGCAAGCTGAACAACAGAACTGGGAACTGACTAAAGCTGCTTTGGCTATTTCATCAGTGCTGGCTTATGTCCTGTGTCCAGCTCAAAGACTGAATCTGCTTCCCTTCTTTTCCCAGTCTGTGTGCTGTGAGAGGGAGGTGCTGTCCATTGGGCCTCTCCTTACTTCTGATCTTGCAGCTGAATGCATTAAACAAGATGCAAATCTCTTTTTTTTAAAGGTCAGAGGGCAGAGTGCTTATAGAGTTCTTTCTCCTCCTATCCTTAGAATAATTGCAGCTTTTGAAGTGTGGGTACATCAATCTACAGGAGGTTTTTGCTAATAAGCACTGCTGCTGATCAGCAAAGCATGCTCAGAGGACAGTCAGGTCAGCAGCCTGAGCAGCTCACTGTTTGTGTCTCTAACAGCAGAGCAATAACCTTGACACCGTGCAGTGTCTGACCTTGTGGCTTTTCCAAAGGCAGAAACTTGGCAGTTTGTGTTTGCCTGGAAAACAACATTGTTTTGTCTTTTGGTGTAACTCTTTTGTCCCTTCCTTCTGAAACTCCTCCAGCAAACGGATGCATGTCTGCAGCTGCTTGCAGCAGCAGGCCTTGCTGGAGTTTCTCCTCAAGCTCCTTCCATGCTCTCAAGTTGGCACATGTGGATGATGGAGTAAATAGAAGTGGCATGCTATTCCTGGCACTAATTCTGACACCAGGTACACACACAGTTGTTACAGTTGTGCCTGCTGTAGCTGAGCCAGTGAAATGCTAGGAGTGCTGAGGCAGGGCACATCTCTCTGACTGCATCCAGTGGCCAAGCCTTGCTCTCAGCCTCGTGCCACCCCCTGTTCTCGTGGGGCTCCAGCCTTGGGAATGGCTCTGACTCTGGATGTTACCTAGGGAGTTAACAAATGCCTCCTGCTAAGTATTGCTGCACTTGTTGAAGATGTGCTTGCACCCAGCTGGACTGCCTGCACCCTGAAAGCATGCAGTGTGCCAGTGGGTTTCTGTGTATGCTCTGTCCCACTTGAGCCAAGAAGCTAACTAATCTGAGCCAAGTCCACCTGCCTCCTTAGCCACATTTACCACCTTTCCCTTAGCTAAGAGATGACAACTGATCATTAATCTGTTTCAATTTTTGTACACTTTGGTTGTTTAATACATTTCTTCTTTTTTTCCTCCTAGCATGTTGATGGCAGTTACTCCGTGAAGCCATTAAAACAGAAGCAGATTGTAAGTACTTGTTTGTTGCTGATTAAAGACATACTTGTGTGGCACAGACACCCAGCAGTAATAATGGGAAGCTCTGATATTAGTTCACCAAGAGCTTGACATCTTGGCTACGTAGCTCAGATAACACCAGCAAAGTCTGCTGCTTAGTGCTGGGCTGGATGTTGCTCAGCCATGTGTGTTGGGGGAACAGATATGGCAGTGCAGTCTGTTTGTTCTTCTCTACAAGTCAGGAACTGTATATAAATCCAGTCTGCTTTATATATTGATGCCTTGCAGACATTTGGTGTTTTTATAAAACTGGGAGAACTGCTACACATACCACAGTACTGATGTTTCGATCTCTGTATAGGTGTGTGTAAATTAGGTTTGTGTAAATGAGCTAAAGCACTGACAGTGTTGAGTAACATGAAGCACATCTGTGTGTCCACACTGCCTGCTTGCTTCAGGTTCTGCATTTTGTGCTGTGGAAGGATATCTTTGCCAACTCTCTGTGTCCTATTTGATTACTGTTAGATTTCCACATATGTGTATGTGAAAACAATAAGGGATCTTATGCATATCTTCTCCCTGCATAAGGTTCCTTTTTGTGTCCATAGCATCTTTGGAGAAATCCCATGGATTGAAACCTTTTGGCCCAACTTTCCCATCCCATGTGAGTACCCTGGGACTTGAGCAGGCACAGGCACCATTGTTCTTTGATTCAAGCTTACACAGACTGCACACATGAGGAGGGCAATGGAGGAAGGGAAAATGGCAAACAGGACGTTAGGGATCTGTAGCTCTCTTTAGCTTAGCCCAGAGTGGTGTGATGCACAGAAACTGTGCAAAGCCTTATCAAGACTGAAATTGCACCTGGTCCTGCACGGAGAGAAATACATAAGCAAATGCAAACCTCTAAGATTGCCAAGAGTTTATGCTTCTGACAGGAAATCGGGTAGTAATCTTGCTGCAAGGATCAGATTAAAATGTCTTGTTGAAAGAGAAGAGGTAAGCTTGAACATATAAGTAAGTGGTTAAATGGTTCTGGGAGATGCTCTGCTTCCTGAGAAACTGTCTTAAATAAGCCTGGCAGCTTCAGTATGCATCTTGTGTTTGTGTGAAGGTTAATGCTCTTCAGGTTAGCTCAATCCAAGCTGATATTGTTCTGGTGCATGGTCTTAAGAGAGACAAATTAAGAGGCAGGAATTCAGCAGATTGTGTGGTACTGAGAGCAGTGATTCAGTCATGGTATCTTGGAGTCCTCACAGAGCAGTGGTTTATGTAAAACTTGGCTGAAGTCAGGGGACTTTCAGTACCTGACTAGCTTCCTCCTACCGTTTCTGCATCTGTCGTAGTCTTGTCATCCTTTCCATTGCTGGAGCTCTCATCAAGTCTGAGCATTACTCACTAGATCTGTCTGGATTCTTCCCACATCTTGAAATTACTTCCTTGTTGCTTGGAAACTCAACCTTTCCCGTCCTCGTTGCCATAACCTCCATCCTTACTGCAGTACACACAGCATTCAGTGTTCTCATTTCCTTGTTGTTCTTGAACATACAATATTTGTATGATAATCATGGGTAAGTTTAGCTTTGTGCTTCATGCTGCAGAAATATGTTTTTGCATCATCTGTTTTTCCTCCACATTTCACAGTGATGCTCTTCGTGCTCTCCTCTTAAACCCATGCTTGGTTCTTTTCTGTAGCTTTACCTCCTCCATGGCTGATTCAGTCTCTGCTCCTCATCAGGCACTTCTGCAGCACACTGTTGGCACTGTCCTGTTTTCAAGATCAGTATGGATGAACTGACAGACATACTCCTTCCTATTATTTTTGAAAATAATTTTGCACTATGAATTTTGTTTTTTGTTTTGTTTTGTTTGTTCCAGGGTGTTGTCTTGTCCCATGACTATGTTAGGATAGGCAGTCCATTTCCTGATGTTGATACAAACTAGCTGTCTCAAAGCAAAAGCTGTAAATGGCTTTCTGTCTGCAGAACCTGGCCTGCAGATTTCTTTCAGATAAGATTTCTAAGCTGTCTGCTGATACAGGTGGTTATGAGGTTGGTGTTTGAAGCAGACTGGGTAGAAGGTGCAGACTTCTTGCCCTTGAGAGTTCTGATTAGTTTGGAATAAACTATGCCCAGCAGAAAGCCATGTGGTTCACTCCCTGAACTGGTCAGAACTGCACCAGTCAGGGTCCTGCACACCAGTGCTGTGCTTCAGCTGCAGTGTGAACTCCTCCACTTGCCTGGTGCAGAGTGCAAGCCCTGGAGGTGTGTGGGGTAAAAGGCAGATGGGAGGAAGCGTGAGCTGTTTCAGAGTATGAGCTGTGGTCAGCAAAGTTCCACGGATGTGGAAGACAAAAGCTGAAAGAAGAGGGAGTTTGTTGATTTTCCTTTGCTGAGTCTATTTCTAAAACACACCTCAGGCCTCCTGTTCTGAAATTTCTATACAGAGAGTGTTCATTTGTTTAAGAAGATGGATGAGCCTGCCGTGGGCCTCTGGGAGGAAGAATCACTGATGTTCATCAGAGCATGTTTTTCATTATTGACATGTGGAGCTGGAGGTCAGGGATCATCTGGGCCATCTGCAGTGTCTCCTCTGTGCTGCTGCTGTTTCTTGGACTGTGCCCTGGGAGTTATATTGCACTGAGGCATCTGTCCCAGGAAGGTGCCTGGTGATTGTGATTCCAACCCCTCTGCTTTGCTGCAGGGTGTGCTTCATTGGTTGGACCCTTCACCAGCAGATGTGTGCTGTGATTCTGTTTTGTGTTTGGCTTCAGCTGCTAGTGACTGATGGTGAGGACTTTTCTCATCTGCATTACACAGCCTTCCAGTACCAAGATGGTCATTAAATGCCTTGATAACTCACTTTTTGATAAACTCAGGGATGAGTCATTTGTTGCGACACATTTCTTCCAGTCCCCAGGTCAGAAGGAGCCACAGAATGGTATCAATTGGTCATGTGTATCAAAACCATGTTCAGTAACTCACTCCCTGCCTCACCAGTGCTGTGCACATGCTCATGGTCTGACCTTCAGGCTTGGTCCTGCCCGGCAGAAGCAGCCTTAGCCCTCCCTGTCAGGGCTTCACTGCAGTGCTGGAGGTGAATTACCAGCCTGACACCTGCTCTGAGCCCTGCACTCCTCCTTCCTCAGTGCTTGGTTCTATTGCAGCATCGTTCCTGATGTTGTTTAGCAGCCAGCCAGAGATGGTTCCAGAAAGCAGTCTGCAGAGTGAAGGGCAGGAACATGGTGGGAACATTGAGAAGAGTACATTCTGCAGGGAGAGCTGTGTGCTGTGCTGGAAGAGGCTGCTGAGCTCCAAGGGAGCAGAGCAGTGTGATGCCAGCTGCACCTTGTTCTCACGTTTTCTTCTGCTCAGAGAGGAGCACTGCATTGGTGAGCTGACTGAAAGCAGCTTGTTCATCTTGCCTTTTTATTTAACCACGGTGCATACACGGCAGTGAGCTCTCTGAATTGGTGTTGGATTGCTGTGCACACTAATGCACTGTGGGCTTCATTCTCCATTTAGAGCTCTGGGCTTTCCAAATGGAGGACTGTGTTGCTAGAAGTGCTCTCTGAGGAAGTTCCTTCCCTACCACAACATGGTTAGCCAACTCCTACAGTGAAACAGTGTGTGCTTGTCTGTCTGTACTGACACAGCATGTGTCCTGCCCACTAAGTGTTTGGTTGTCAGTGCTTTTTTTCTTGTCAGTTTGTAAAACTTAATGCTTCTATGTTCTCTCCCATTGGTTTTAAAATAGAAGTAAACTCTTGCTAGAGGAACACACAGTACCACTGAAACTGGTGTAGCATCTGCACCCATAAGAGCATAGAGCAGAATTATGGAGAATATGCTGGGAGTAATCCATCTGCATAATGCTGTAAATGCTTCCCCACTGCAGCCTTGCTTTTGTCTGCTCCTCATTGCCACTGCCAGGATTCCTGGGTGCCTTGTGTGTGCGTGCGTGCATGGACCTCTAAAGCTCTTTGAGAGCAGGAAGCAGCAGCTAATGAGCTAGACTGCTTTGTTCTCTCAGCCAGGATCAGTTATAGTGTAGGTACCAACCTGTTCCTAAATTAAAAAAAAAAAACACACCAAAACCATGGTTGAATGTGAACAGATGGGATAGAGAAAAAAACATGACCTGGAGTTGGCCAGTGGCTCTCATAGGCACCAACTGTGTCTGAATTTAGCAACAGAAGCCTTGGGAAGGATGACGGGCTATGGGAGAAATGAGAAGGTGAGGGACTGCACTGTGTCATATCACCTACTTTTTATTTGCCCCTGTTTTCGAACCTAGAGATCTTATAGTTAGAGCCACGTTGTGCTGCTCACCCTTTTCTTACTAGGCCCCCATGAGCTTCTGGTGGGATTTTTTGAAGCAAGCAGTAAAATGAATGCAGAATCCTGCAGAGACTTGGGTCTCTCCCTTCCTGATCTGTTTTCCTCTTTGAGCTGGCCATTGTGCACTCACTATCACTCATCACGATCCTCAGAGGAGTCAGGATGCTGTAAAAAGACTCTCTTTGAAATGTGGAGTTATAAAAGGACAGCTCCCACATAATAGTTCACAAACTTCCTGGGTGGATTGTGAGACACTGCAGAGGATTTTGCTTGACAGTCTGACTGCTGACCTCATTGCCTTGAAATGCAGGCCTAGAACAGATTGTGAGCTGCATGCTGAGTTAAATGGGGAGACTCTGGAATTGGTTTGTTCAAGCTGCTGCTGCATCCCAGCTCAGAGCATTTCTAAACTGGTAGGCAGGCTGGATATAACTAGCTTCTGGACCATCTTGGCATGGGATGTGTTCTGCAGCACTGAAATCCTGCGGCACAGCCATTGCTTTTCTGAACACCTGACTTGACAGAACAGGGAGAACAAGGCCGATTACACACAAAAATGCCTGAAGCCCTGGAAGAACACTGAGCCACTGTAGCATTGCATTCCCAGTGGCTTGGCTTCACTGCCTAGTGTCAACCAAACAGTTGCTGGAGCTAACGGGCAAGTGTTTCCTTCTCTTCCTCAGGGTGGCAGTTTGATAAGTTGCAGCTGCTTCACTGTTGCTGGGCTTTGTGAAGAGGAGCACATGATGCTCTGAGATAGCTCTGCACGTCTCTGTAATGCTCCTTATGGCTATAAGAGTCTTGTGCTATGCTTGCTGGCTCAGCTGTGGAGCCATGGAGAGCACCACACAGGAGTTGATTCTCTGGGACCTGAACTGTTGGCCTTTCTTGTGTTGCTTTAATTCAGCTGCTCAGGGTAATCTGAGGGCAGCTGCTAGCATTTGCATAAAGGCATGGCCCAGAGGACCTCGTCCTGTGTTGGGGGTTGTGTTCCTGGCAGAGCTTTCTGCCACCACACACTTCAACTGAAAGATACCACCAAGGGTCAAGATGGTCATAAATGGCACTGCACTAGGAGAGGTAGTTTGTCTGTGTTCAGTCGCTTGCCCTTACACTCCCAGGCGATGAAGAGGGAAGTGTAGTGCAGCCATGGATGTGCTGGTAATGAGGCACTGGCACAGCACCAGGATGGGGACCATCCCTAGCCTCTCCTTCCCTGAGGTTATGAAGATGGGTGGAAATCCATCTTGGCTAGAAGGTAAGCAGTGCTTCACAAGAGGGAAGGGACTGTGGAGGGCTGATTGCCTCTGGTTTATTTGAACTTTGGGCACGTGTTCCTTTTGTGATAAGCAGAGTACGTGTTTTTGAGATGATCTTAGTAGTGACTGAAGTGGCTGTTTGGGCTCCCAGCTTACTGGGTGGGGTAGGCACCACCTTGGAGCAAGGACACAGTCAGCTGTCTTTTGTGATACTTGTTTCTGTGAATGTTTTCCTGTAGCTCTAGGAGAGTCAGTTGCTGTGGGTACTCCATGAACACTTTGACACAGGGAAGGAGAGAAGATCATCTCTACAGCAGTGGCATAGCAGCTGGTACTCCCAACTGTTATCTTCTTCCCTAGGTTGACCGGGTGAGCTACCTGCTGCAGGAGATCTATGGTATTGAGAACAAAAACAACCAAGAGACCAAGGTAAGAGTACTCAGAAGGCTCCTGCTCCCTGGGCTGAGTTTCCAGTTTGCACCTTCCACTTTCAAGTTTACGTACAAGTTTTGTCAGCTTAATGTAAAGATGCCTCCCAGTTTGGCCACAAAGTCTGTGCCATCACTGCTGGCACTGAAGAAGCCCAGGGATGATAAGCCTTCACTGTAAAACTCAAACAGTATAATTGTGCTGAGATAATTTTCAGATAGTCTGAGGCTCATGAGGATATTTCCTGTAGCAGGGAATGCTGGGGGAGGAGAGGAGGGCATCTGTTCCCCTCTGTATTTCAGAGCCAGGGAGACTGTGTGGACTGCTGCTCTTGATGCCCTGAGGTTACTGGCCAGTCTGGGTGCTTCCCAGTGTCTACAGCCAAGGGGATCTTTTTTCTCACTGACTGTAAATGAGTGTTGCCCCTCCACAGTCAAGGTACTTGTTTCTGATGTCCATGCTTTTTCTGCTGTGGCTCTTCAAACTTCTCATTTTGTTTTGTTATGGGAGGACTGCATGTTCCTGTAGCATTGCATGGAACTGAGCTATCTAGAACTTGCTTAATCAAACTGGATTTGCACAGAGGAAGGAGCACAGCATCAGTAACAGCAGGGGATTTATCTGCAAGTGCCTTAGCCAGAAGCACTGCCTATCTTCAGGCAGGAGCTTCTCCTGAATCCTGGTTTGCTGCACCCAATTACTTTGTGTGACTGCTTTGTGCTTGCTGTAGCCCTACGTAGAGCTGCCCTTTGCTGCCACCTGGGCTGCAGAGCACATGAAGTGCTGGTCTCACACTGCTATTCTAAGTATTCGCATGTGATTTGCAAACAGTGGAGTAGCCACGGTGCAAGACAAGCTGGATTTCCTCTCCAAGCAGTGCAGTGTTCTACCCGAAGCATGATGTTATCTCTGCCTGCCTGTGCCAACAGGTAGCACCTGAAAAGGCAGGAGAGAGATTTATTTTGCACCAAATCTTTTTAAGAGTTTTTTTAAAGATCTCTTTAAGAAGCTTTTGTTTGATTTGTCTGGTGTCATGAGTCTCCTGACCCAACCATCACGCTTGTGGCTTGTCAGACAAGTGTCCTGGGACTATTTCTGTTCTTCCTGGTGTGTTTGGTGAACCATATGAATAGGCAAACAAAAAGCCTACTCTCCCCAAATAGATAAGGAGTGCGTGTGATGGAACATGAACTCACAGCACTGTATTGTTCCCTGGCCCTCAGTGAGCTTGGAGCAGAGCCCCAAGAAGGGGCAGTGTCCATCACACAGCTGTGTGTGCTGGCAGTTGCTCTCCTTGAGAACCCCCACCTGAGAACTACAGAAGGAGGATGTCAGCTTTGTCTCAGAGTTTGGGGTGAGAAATTTCCCCAGGTTCCCCAGGCCGTTGGCAGGTCACAGAATTGCAGAGTGGTAGGGGCACTCTAGAGATCATTGTGTCCAGCCCCCCTGCCAAAGCAGCTCCCTAGCCCAGGTTGCACAGGCAGGTGTCCAGGCAGGTCTTGAATGTCTCCAGAGAAGGAGATTCTGTCACCTCTCTGTGCAGCCTGTGCCAGTGCTCTGTCACTGCACTGTGAAGAAGTTCCCACACACATTTGTGCAGAACTTCGTATGCATCGGTTTGTGGCCATTTCCGCTCACCACACACTGCAGAGAAGAGTCCTGCCTTGGCCCTTTGCCTCCTGCTCCTTAGGTATTTATAGATGTGGATCAGATCAGTTCGACGTGGCTCTTTCCATTCTCATGCCAAATTTTTGCCTCTTGTTTCAGCCTTCAGATGACGAGAACAGCGACAACAGCAACGAGTGTGTGGTTTGCCTGTCTGACCTCCGGGACACTCTCATCCTGCCCTGCAGACACCTCTGTCTGTGCAACTCCTGTGCTGACACCCTGCGCTACCAGGCCAACAACTGCCCCATCTGCAGGCTGCGTGAGTATGGAAACAAGGGCACCTTTCTTCCTTCTGGTGCTTCATTTAGAGAAGGATAAAGAGCCTAAGACAGATGTTTGGCCTGAGAAATTAAGTCCAAAAAGTTCAAACTTGGCAAAGATACGGTAACTGAAAACAAGATCTTATCAGAGGAAGTGCCAGACAGCCTTGGCTGTAAGTAGCACAACTGAAGATGTGGAACAGCATTATCTCATCTGTATTCTGCAATGGAGTAGGTTGTTTATGTTTGGAAGGTGACCACATGCTGGACTTCCTGGGAAT
The DNA here is from genome assembly GCA_013399175.1 of Odontophorus gujanensis. Classification (NCBI taxonomy): domain Eukaryota; kingdom Metazoa; phylum Chordata; class Aves; order Galliformes; family Odontophoridae; genus Odontophorus; species Odontophorus gujanensis. The sequence goes on along the minus strand of VXAB01014171.1, from coordinate 7,377 downwards.
CTGTATCTGAGGAGCACACGGGCAGTGGGGATAGATTTGCACCTCAGTCCTCTGGCTTTAGGCTGATCTTGCAAGTGGTTGGGTGCAGTAAGAAGCAGGGAAATGCCTGGGCTTTTCCTGGTGTGCAGGTTCTTACAGCTGCGTAAGAACAGATGTCTAACTCGTTCATATATGCCTTTGGCACTGAGAAACTAACAGTATGAAAGATCTGCAGATAGAAAATGGGATGGTGGGCACAAGGAGCAGATCAAGGCTGTTGTGGTGGGAAGGCTGAGGGCTCGCTGTGCTGGGTGCAGGAGTTTAGCCACAAGCCCTCTGGCTGGGCTCAGAGCTGCTGCAGTGCTTCTCACTAGCACAGCACTGGCCAGTGAGCAGCTCAGAGTTCCTAAGGCTGAGATTTGTAGGCTCTGAATGAACCTAAAGTGCTTTTACGCAGGCCTCCACCAGACCTGTAGCTTTCAGAGTGCTGCTTGAGGCCAAGCTTGAGTCTTTCCTACTGTGCTGTGTAGCACCAGGTGTGAAGCACTCCCTTTGTCACTACACTGGAGTGGGCAGTGCGTGTTCCCTCTGAGAACCTCATGGATTCAGATTTTTTTCTGCCAGATTGGCTACACCAGTGATGTAGAGGCCAGACCATAGTGCTTGGCTTTGCTGTGGTCCATGGCCCCGCTCTCTGTGCACACACCATTGCTATAGGGAGCCGCCCTGCTGACAGTGTGTCTGTGAAAGCTGGGGAGCTCCAGCACTGCTCCACATCTGCTATGGCTGCGTGTTCACATGTGTGCTCTTCTCTCCCAGCCTTCCGTGCCCTGCTGCAGATCCGAGCTGTGAGGAAAAAGCCAGGGGCTCTGTCACCAGTCTCATTCAGCCCTGTCCTGGCACAGAGCGTTGACCACGATGAGCACTCTGTAAGTAACTCACTGTAACCCTTTACACAAAACCTGGATGCTGGTCTCACCCTGGGCAGGCAGCTCGTGTAGGCTCAAATTTCTTGGCCTGTTGGCCTGTGTCCCTGGGACCTCAGGAGGTATGCTCAGGCCTTCCTGCATTATGGTTTTCCTTAACTCTTCCACAGAGTTGGGGCTTTTGCTTTCACATGTTAGTAATAGTAAAGGTACAGAAATGTGGCAGACCCTGGGACAACAGTCTGAGCAAACAGGGTTACAGTTCAGCTCACACGTCTGTGTGGCAGCATGTTGTGATGAAACCCCTCGCCTCTGGGATACTCAGCACAGTAGGAGAAAGGCCTCTTTGTGCCAGCTTCCCTGAGTGATTAGGGTCTGGCAGGCTGCTGAGTGAGTGCAGGATGGAAAATGCAGTGCTGTTGGCCTTGAGGCCAAATCACATGCCTCTGGTGTGCTAAGGGCAGAAGCCTGAGCCATGCTATTGCACAGCTGGCTGTGGCAAGACATGAGGTCAGAGTGAGGAGAGGGAGTTCTGCCTCTAGATGATCTTACAGGCATTCATGAGAACAGAAATGGCTTGTTACAGGAACAGCCTGGTTTTATCTGTGTATCTTCAGCACTGTAGCCCTGCTGCCTACAGCTGGGGCAGGGGAAGAAACTGCAGGGCAGTGCATAATGTAGGGGAGAGCAGGTGCTGTCACCTGGAGCGAGGTGAGGAGATGCTGGGTGTCTCTGTGTTGCTAACCTCCAGAAAAAAAAGCTACTTTAAAACATGGTTTTGTCTTGACAGTGTCCCTTTAAACCCCCTAAAGTGAACACTGTCACCCTGCCCAGCAGGAAACCCAAAAGAAAAACAGTAAGTGGACTTAATTGCAATGGGATACAAATACAGGGCGGTGTCACCAGCACGTGGAAGTGTTACAAACACGAGGGCTTGCTAAAATCCTGGACTTGACTTGTGCACCTGCACAGCCTGCAACACACGAGTTGTGGTGAGATGCTCACAGCCTGCACACACGATCACTAACCTGTCTGGCTTGCGTGTGGAGGAATAAACTGCAGGTACCTGATGGGTGGCTGCCTCTGGGTCCTTACAAGCTGCTGTCCCCCTGGCTCACCCAAAAGCTTCCTCTCACTCGTCTCATCCTGTTGGCAGTTTGGTGTGGGCACTTCTCTCTGTGGTTCCCACACAGGTGCTGACACGTGGAGGTAGGCACAGCTGGACTTGGTCTTGCATTAGGACTCCTGGCTGCAATGAGCTGCTTTGCTTTTACAGAAACGGGAAGGATTGAGCTTGTTTTGTTAAGGAGTGTCCAGGATAGTGTGGGAGTGTGTAACTGGAACACCATGCTGGGGACGGCATGAAAGGCAATTGTGTGGGCTCAGGAGCCAAGAAGGGGAAAGGTGAGGGAAACCTTTACCATAGAAAGGGGCCCTCTTTTTGTGACCCTATGCAGCTGTAGACGTCAGCAGTATTAAGGAGGCTGCAGTTTTCCTCATGCTGGTCTAGATGCTCAGGCTGAGGAGGAATGTGGCTTATCAGATCTTGAGAAAACTTAAGGTTGGGTTCAGTGATGGGGCTGTTTGGTGTGACCCTGGCTCCGTGCAAGCCTCAGACATCAACTGGTAGATCTGCTGGAGCTCTGGGAGTGGTGTAGTGGAAAGTGGCCCAGGAGAGGGCAGTGTCTCTCCATACGGAAAGCTCAGAAGCTTTTCAGCCTGGATGCTGTAGGCAGTAGCTGAGATCCTCCTCCAGTCTCTGAGCTGTGCAGTACAACCTGAGTGTTCACCAGTTTAAACAAGGTGAGCAGCCTTTGGGCCTTCATGCCTTGCTCTTCACGAGCAGGAGAAAATATCCGCCCAGACTTGAGCCAGTGGCTTTTGCTTTCCTGACCTTTCTGTTCATAAAATAGCACTGCTGAGTTTGGAAATTGAATGCTGCCATGTGTGTGGCTCTTGAACCTCTGTTGTGCCGGTAGCATCAACTGTGAATGATCCTTGCTGATTCGAGTATCTCACAATCTCCATCTGTGGTCTTGGGCACAAAGGTCATTAAGGCTGTATTTTTTTAGAGGATATAAGTTGACCCCAGCTTCTGCTTGTTCTTTCCTCCTCCATCAGATCTAGCTTCTTCTGTGACCACAGGTGAGTCAGTTCAGCTATCAACCCTCAGTTTAGTGGCTGTAATGGATCAGGTTCCCGAGGAGGTCTGCAGGTTCCTGGATCAGGTTCCTGAGGTCTGCAGCTGCATGACTGGGAGGGGGAGGTCCAGCACAGAAGCTACAGGGATCATAGCCAGGCTCAGCAGCAACACACTCTATTTTGTACAGCATACACCAGCCTCCCTGAGGATGCAGGGCGGGAACAGATTAAATTAATCTAAGCTTGGGCTGCTGTGGTCTTGCCTCTTCATTTGCAGTGGGCTGGGTTACAGCATAAACTGCATTTACCTCTTGAGTCTGCAGGGCCTTATTGATCAAGATTTTTGGAGTTAAACCATTGCTGGTTTTGTAGCTTTGGAAAGTTCCCTTTGTCTGGCAGCTAAAGTGAGTTATACAGGGAATGGAAACATGCAGTTTTGCTTCCTGCCTATGGGGTCAGTGGTTCTGTGATCCCTTTCAGTATTTTAGCAAAGGTGACTGTGCAGGGCCTGTGTTAGCAGCTGAGGGAACACAGTCAATGGAAAAAGTGCAAGTGCTGTAGTTCTGCAGGACCAGCTCTCAGCTAGAGCATCACTCCTTTGACTCTCTCCCAGTGTCTCTGGTGGTGCTGTGCTGCATGTACACAGTCGGAAGCAGTTGTGGTATTCTTCCTGGCTTGCAGCTGAGCCTCCCATAAGGTATGTCTCCATCCTGATGAGGGTTTCTTAACGTGCCCCTGTCTTCTTACCCACAGAGCTCTGACAACATCCCTCCAGGCTATGAGCCTGTTTCCTTGCTGGAAGCTCTGAACGGCCTTCGTTCTGTGTCCCCCTCCATCCCATCAGCTCCTCTGTATGATGAAATAAACTACTCTGGCATGGTGGATGGGATGCCCCCTGCAAACCGACCGCTTGTTGGGATGGACAGAGCCATGGAGAGCAGCCACCAGAAGGGCAAGCGAAGCAAGTCTCCAGATAGGTCAGCATGGGGACAGAGGGTCTGCTCCTTCGTAAGCCCTGAGGGTTTGTGGCCATGTGTACTGGGTGCTGAGATGGAGCTGTGTCTCTGGCTGATGCCATCACTGGTGGCACTGCTACCTCATACTGCTGGGAGGCCAGTGGGTACTCCTGACTGTGAGAGAACTGGGACACCACCTCTGTGTTCAGCCTGAAGTGACCAACTTGTCTCCTGGGAGTTAGCTTTGTCATCCAAAGGAGAATTTTTAGTAAGGAGATTTCATCCAGACTTTGGGTGGAAATGTCTTCATTTCCAATGCAGCTAGTGCCTCCACTTGCATGTGGCATCCAGACCTTGCTGGATTTCAGCTTTCCATGGAGTTCTCTGGGAACAAACAAATGGAAAAGAGAGGTGACCTGAATTTCAGAGGACAAAATGCTGAGATCCTTTAGTTATTTTCTGAGGCTTCCTCTGATGACCTTGGGTTGATGTAGGTGTGGATGCTGTGTGGAGTGTCCCTCGCTGGGTGATACAGAAAGCTGAGTCACAACGGGGTCGGGCTGCATTTGTTTGGGCACTGCTTGCTGTGTTCCAGCTGCTCGTTAGTTTTTTGCCACCTCATCAACAGTAGCAAGTCATTGCCTGCCAGGCAGAGCCCACCTCAGGGCTTGGCATGACCCTGAGCAGAAGGGGCCAGGGCTGGGATCACCTGTTCTGTGCCCTTCCATCACGTCCCACATGCTCTGCATCCCCAGACCCAACTGCCCTCTCCATTCCTGTTCTGGTTTGGCTGATGGGTGTTTGAGGAATGAGGTGGAGGTGGTGCTGCCCCAGGAGGCACAGGATGAATGGCTTCTTCCTGCACACAACTTGTTGCTTACTAGATCTGAACCCCCTTAGCCAACCACGTCAAAAATCTGGCAGAGGAGAAAGATCCTCAAACTGTCAGGAGGAAGAGAAAGAAAAGGAGGTGAAAGAAAAGGACTGAAACAGCTTCTGTGTCACTTTGGTGGGATGTGGAATCCGAACTGTGCTAGAAGTACACTGAACATCCCTTCAGCCAGCAGGGACTTGTGGCTGTGTCACAGACCTGCTGCTGCTCTCTGTACAGCTGATCTTTAGAGCTGTGCTGAATCTGGCTCAATAGTTTGATCTGCTCTCAGTTGTCTTATGCTGCTCTTGGAAGGTGGGCTGGGCAGGGGGATGGGACAGGGCAGTGATACCTGGAACTGCCACCACCAAACACAATTTCTCTTGCTGCAGCACACTACGGTCTCCCTCATCCCCAATCCACGAGGAGGATGAAGAGAAGCTCTCCGAGGACTCAGACTCACAACCAGCACTCGGTGGGGGTGAGCTGGTCCTGAGGGAGACCAGCTCCCCAGAAGTAAGTCTGTGTCTGAGCCAGAGCTGTCCTGTGGGGCTTCTGGGGTGTAAGCTGCCTCCTGAGGGGTCACTGCTTCCTCAGTGTAACAGGGCTAAGAGAGCCCAGAGTCAGCAGTCCCATCTGCCTCCACTCACCCACCAGGCTCCATGCCTCAGGACGCAGCCTGTGCACCTAACTTGAGTTTGGGAACTGGGAGGTGGCAGAGCTGCAGTTGGTGCACATTGGGGCTGACATTTGCCCTGCATGTTGCTGGAGGAGCCGAGCAGTTTGGGCTGGAAGCTGAACTTTGTACATCCAGCATCCACAGAGCACTTCTGCTGCCATTGCCTGTAAAACACCCTGTGGTGCCACAGCACCAGTGTTGGCCCCCTGAAATGAGTCCCTGCTGCAGCCATCACTCTGGAGGAAGCTAGAGGAGGAGAGAAGTGCAGGAAGGTCTGAAGTAACTTGTGCTGTTTCTCCTTGCAGAGTGTGGCAGGGGAAGAGATGGAGAACACCTCATCCCTGCAGCAAGGTGAGTGTGTACTCAGCCTTGGGGGCTGTCACACCTGGGTTGTGTTGCATTGTGAGGGCCACAGACACTGGACATACAAGTTCAGAACTGTCCAGACCCTGAAATCCATTGCTCTGAGATGCTCTGCTTCACCAGAGGAAGCTGCCAGCATTTCTCCTTGGAAGTGGGAGGAGCAAATCCAACAAATCTCCCCAGTGTATCTGCCAGGCATCTCTCCTTGCCTGAAGTTCTGTGTTCCAGACAGCTGAGCTGGGCTCCTTCCCTCCTCACCACCTGTACCCATGCTCAGGCCTTTGCCAGGGATGGCTGAGAGAGCCTCTGGGGGCAGATGGGCAAAGCTGCAGATCCTGAAGCCTGGGTGAGGGTTCGGCTCATCTGCAGAGCACCCATGGCTGGCACTGACTGCAGCACTGCTGGCTGCTTCTAGGTGTCTGCCTTCCCTCTGTCGAAGATGTCCTGCAGGATGGTGGCTGTGGTGAGCACAGGAGCCTGACACACTTGGACACTGACCCTCAGGTCGATGTCTACCTGCCAGGTAATGGCTGCACTGCTGGGGCCGGAGGCGTGTGCTGCGCTGTGCTGTGCTGGGAGGTGGCCAGGGGGGAGGCTGTAGGCTCCATACCTGACTGCTGGCTTCCCAGAGTGCTGCAGCCCTACCTCCTCCAGGGCCTGGATGTCACCCCAGGGGCCAGGACCTGCCCAGATCACGGGTTCTGCATCCCCCCAGTGCACAGAGCTGGCTACTGGGGGTGAGGGGGGCTAACAGGGAACATACCCCTTTCTCTCTCCTCTTCCCTCACCCTTCTGTCTCTGTCCTTCCCCCCTTTCTCCTCACCGGGCCAAGCCCCTGGTACAGCACCTGGAGCTGTATGCATGTGGCCTTCTGTGGCTGCCAGGCAGGATGTTGTCCACGCGAGCCAGGATGAGCAAGGGGTGGGGTGAGAGCTGAGTGCCTGGGCCCTGACCTCTGTGCTCCTGCTTCCCATCATCAAAATGCCCTCAAAATGCCTGTCTGGCCCTCAGAAGGGAATGGGCTCAGTCCCAGTCTGGGGAGGGCTATGCCTCGCTGGCAGCAGGGCTGTGCTGTGCAGTGCTGGGCCTCGGCCCCACCGTTCTCTTTGCAGCCTGTTTTCTTCCATAGCGTCGCACCTCTCTAATGTCTCCTTCCCTCTCTGTCTGCCTTCCTCCCTCCTGTCTTGGGCAGCACTGGGTCCCGATTCCTGCTCTATTGGTATAGAGGAGTAAGCTGGTATGTCTTCCGTTCTTCCTACGCATCCGTGGCGGGGCAGCAGCAACCCTGGGACTGCCGCGGGGGACAGCGGCCGCCACCCCCCTCTGTCCCGGCGCTGCCCTTCACCCTCGCCCTGCCCGGCCCCGGGCCCTGCTACGGAGGAGCACCGGGCGGGGGCTGCAGCAGTCCCCGCGGCCTCACACCCCCCCACCATCCCCGCCGCCCGTTCCCGCAGGGTGCAG
>VXAB01014152.1:0-16519 GCA_013399175.1 Odontophorus gujanensis | reverse complement strand
GGGAAGGAGATGGAGGGGAAGGAGTCATGAAAATCTGACAAATTTTTAAACTTTTTAAAATCTTATCACTTTTGAAGGAAAGACTAGCTCCTTCTTTAAGAAGCTCTCTTTACTTTAAATATTGCCCTGTAGAAGTTTTAATGGGTTAGATAGTTTATACCCCTGTTGGTAATGTTATTCATCTACTGTTTAGACAAACAACTGAAAAAATCAAGCAATAGACTCTAATCTATTACTAGATCTAATTCTAATCTAGTGATTAGGAGAATCTTTATCTCCTCTGTGACTATGGATTCTGTTCAAAAAAGTATAATGTCAAGTTTTAAGATTCTGTCTGTAGTCTTTCTATCTTGCAATTTTAAACACAAGGGCAAAATGTATAAATGTAAACCACAGAGAAAGCAGTGTACAAGACAATGTAAGTGAAATATAAATGACTGAGGAGAAACAATATGATTGTTTGATCGTAAGTGCAGTCATGCTGCTGCAGAATATCCTACTGATCTCATTCAGTTTGGGATGAAGTTGCCTATTCTCAGCGAAGGCACTGAGCCTTGGTTTTGTAATGTTTCATGAGTGCAAAAGAGTTCAGTCTAGGTACCTGGGGCACATGAGTCTTGCTGACGTTAAGATCTGTGGTTCTATATCATCAGACTGTCTGATACATTAGACAGGGGAGGGGGATCCTCAAGCCATCCCTCTTTGAGGCTGACAATGGCAATGGATGCCCTGGGCCTGGAATAGGCCAGTAAGACAGCATCTAAGGTTCAGGATAAGGGAACTCTAGTAGGTAAATCACCCTCAATGGGAGACCAACTCAAGTGCCTGTACACCAGTGCAAGGAGTGTGGGGAACAAGCAGGAGGAGTTTCAAGTGTCTGAGTGTCTGTGATACAATCGGGTGATCTCAGAACTGGAATGTGGGAATAGATAGGTATAAACACTTTAGGAAAGAGAGTCAGGGGAGAGGTTGTTACCCTCTATGTCAGTGACTACCTGGAGTCCATGGAGCTCCACCTGGACATAGACAAGCAGCTGACGGAGAACTTATGGGTAAAGGTTGAAGAGAAGGCAGAGGAAGGAGACATCGTAGTGGGAGTCTGCTGTAGGATGCCTGATGAGGAAGACCAAGTGAATAAAGCCTTTTATAAACAGATAGGAGGGGCTTCACGTTCACAAAAGATGGTCCTCAAGCAGACCTCAGCTACCCTCTCATCTGTTGGAAGAACAACATGGCAGTGCACCAGAATTTGAAGAGATTTCTGGAATGTGTTGATGGTAATTTCCTCTTCCAAGTAGTTCAGGAACTGATGAGAAAAAGTGCTATGCTGGACCTTGTCCTCATCAACAAGAAGGGGCTGTGAGTAATGTGAAGCTCAAGGGCAGCCTTGTCAGTAGTGACCATGAAATGATGGAGTTCAAAATCATCAGGGTGTCACAAAGGGTGTGTAGCAAACTTGCTACTCTGGACTTCAGGAGGGCAGACTTTGAACTCTTCAGGGAACTCCTTGGCAGGGTGACATGGGAGAAAACCCTGGGGAGAAGTGGGGCCCAAGAAAGCTGGTTGGTATTCAGGGACCATCTCCTCCAAGCCCAGAGGCAGTGCATCTCAAGAAAAGCTAAGGCAGGCAGGAATGCCAGGAAGCCTCAGTGTATCAGCAGGTTGCTCCTGGACTTACTTATGCTCAAAAAGGAAGTCAACAGGGAGTGGAAGCAAAAACAGGTTACCTGGGGGGACTATGAAGAAGTTGTTCAAGCAGCCAGAGATCAGATTAGGAAAGCTAAAACTCAGACAATTAAATCTAGCCTGGGCCATAAAGGGGAAGAAAAAGAATTCTTCAGGAATATAAAGAAGATTAGGGAGGATGTGGGCACTCTCAGGAAGGAAGATGTAAATCTGGTCACAAGAGATACGGAGAAAGCTGAGTTGCTCAATGGCTTCTTTGCCTCAGTCTTTACTGGCAAGGGCTCTAACCACACCACTCAAGTTGCAGGAAGCAATGGTTAGTACTTGGAGAAAGTAAATCTGCCTGTTGTAACTGAAGATCAGGTTCAAGACCATCTAAAGAACCTGAAAGCGTATAAGTTCATGGGATCCAAAAAGATCCATCCATGGGTTCTGAGGGAACTGGCAGATGAAGTTGCCAAGTTGCTATCCATCATATTTGATATGTCATGGCAGTCTGGTGAAGTTCCTACTCATTGGAAAAGTGGAGAGAAAAAAAAGAAAACCCAGGGAACTACAAACCAGTCTCACCCCTGTGCCTGGCAAGATCATGGACTAGATCCTCCTGAAAGCCCTACTAAAGCACATGGGAAATAAAGACGAGGTGAATGGTGATAACCAACATGGCTTCACAAAGGGTCAGTCATGCCTGACAAACTTAGTAACCTTTTATGATGGAGTTACAGCATCAGTGTATAAAGGAAGAGCAACTAATGTAATCTATCTGGATTTTTGCAAAACTCTTGACACTGGCCTACATGTCAACACGGTTGCCAAACTGAAGATGGGTCGCTTGCAGAGTAAGAAATGGGCTGGATGATCACATTCAGAGTTATGGTCAAAGGCTCAATGTCCAAGTGGAGACCACTGATGAGTGATGTTCCTCAGTGATTGGTGCTGGGATTTATTTAACATCTTTGTAGGTAACATGGACAGTGAGATCAAATGCAACCTCAGAAAGATTGACACCAAGCTGTGTTGATCATTTGACACACTAGAAAGAAGGGATGATATCCAAAGGGACCTGAACAGGCTTGAGATGTGGGTCTGTGTCAAACTCCTGAAGTTCAACAAGGCCAAGTACAAGGTCCTGCACCTGGTTTGGGACCATTTCAAGCACAGAAACAGTTTGGGCAGAGAACAGTTTGAGTGCATCCCTGAGGAAAAGGATTTGGAAGAGTTGATTGATGAAAGATTCAATGTGAGTTGGTAGTGAGGTCTTGCAACTCAGAAGATCAGCCATATTCTGGGTTGCTTCAAGACAAGCATGACCAGCAGGGAGGTGATTCTGACCCCCTACTCAGCTCTTCTGAGACTCCACCTGGAGTATTTCTCTGAAGCTTCCAATGCAAAAAGAGTCATGAAAGATGATCAGAGGTCTGGAGTGGACAGTCTGAAAGAGCCGAGGCTTTTCAGCCTGCAGAAAAGAAGGCTCCAATGAGATGTTACAGCAGCCTTCCAGTACCTGAAGGGGACCTACAGAAAAGCTGGAGAGGGGCTTTTTGTAAGGACAGGTAGCAACAGAACAGGAGGAAATGGTTTTAAGCTGGAAGAGGATAGATTTAGACTAGATATGAGGAAGCAGTTCTTTACTGTGAGGGTGATGAGACCCTGGAACAGGTTGTGCAGGGAGATTGTGAATGCCCTCTCCCTGGGAGCATTCAGTGTCAGGCTGGATGGGACTTTGAGAAATCTGGTNCTTTTTGTAAGGACAGGTAGCAACAGAACAGGAGGAAATGGTTTTAAGCTGGAAGAGGATAGATTTAGACTAGATATGAGGAAGCAGTTCTTTACTGTGAGGGTGATGAGACCCTGGAACAGGTTGTGCAGGGAGATTGTGAATGCCCTCTCCCTGGGAGCATTCAGTGTCAGGCTGGATGGGACTTTGAGAAATCTGGTCTACAGGGAAGTTTCCCTGCCTATAGCAGGGGAGTTGGAACTAGATTCTCTTAAAGGTCCCTTCAAATCCAATTCATTCTATGATTCTATTTGTCTTTACTGTTTCTAATATCATTGTTACCTCAGTTCCTAGATATCAGGTATAAGACTTAGGTGAGCACCAATTCTGTTGAGAGAGATAGCAAAATATTCTCTCCTTTGTAAATCTCTGTGTTCTTCAGGATTGTCTTTGTTTCATCCTTTTCCCATATATATGAAAGAAATTAATTGTTTTTGGAAAATTTACAAGTCTTCACCTATTTTAAGTCACTTCTTAGAGAATTATAGGGAGACTTTCATCTAAACTCTGCAATAATGAACAGATTTTTATTTATTTATTTATTTATTGATTGATTGCTAGATTTAAGAGTGCTTGGATTAGGTTTATATTCAATTACATGTTGGTGTTTCTGTACATTTCTTCTTTACACATTCAAAAGAGCAACAAAATTGCATCTAGAATAAGTTAATAGCATATACACACGAAAGATGGAATAATTTATATTGTCCTGTTCGACTTGATCAAATGATTGTTATCTTTGTATCTGCTTACAAAACATTCTTACCTTTCACTAATTCATATAAATTTCTGCCATTCCAGTCAAAAAGAAATGTATTACTTTCCACTTAACAAATTTACTTGTGAAATGTTGCATGACTTCTATCAGTGTTATTTGCATATCTTTATTATGAATTCTGCTTATTTGGGGGCAGATTTAATTTATGAGTTTTTGACATGTTATGCCCAGTTATTTAGTTTCCATTTCTGATTTAGAGAAGAGGAATGATAGAGGCAGTGATTCTTTTTATTTTGATGATGAATATTAACAGAACAAAAATATATACATAACAAAATTATTTTGTTTTGTTTTAATTTGGTTTGGGAGTTAAAATCTTCAAAAGTGCAAACAATTACATGTTTAGAAATATCTTTAGTGCAAATCAGAATCAGTCTTTCCAGTGTTCAGCTCTGAAAAAAATTGTGTAGAAACTTAAGAGTGAAAAATTTAATTTCCGAAACAAATGTCTGGAAGACTGGAAAACACCACCAACTGGAAGGAAAGCTTTTCTGTGTGGGATCTTTAGCTTAACAGAAAGTAAAAGGCATCTATGAGATGAAATTTGTTTTCTTTTATGCAACCATGGAGCCTTATTGATATGTTTAAACCCATAGCACAACTTTGTTCACAAAAAGTTGAAGTAGTAATTCTTTGCATTTATGTGTTTGTACAATTCAGTAGTTATCACTTCCCTGCCCGGGATCATCTATTACTTAGGTAGGTGTGTGAAAATTTTCCACATTTTCCTTCTCCTCAGTGTCAAATATGTAACTATTTCACTAAGCAGAAAGTATCTAAACATTTCACTGAACTATAAATGATAAAATAAATCCTGAATACTACAGCATGAGTAATTATTGCTACAGAGTTTTACATTATGAATTTGAAGGATTAGCACTAGATATCTCACAGCATCACTGAACAACAGAAGAGCAATTGGTATCATGCATTTGGACTTCTACAAGGCCTTTAACATGTTACCGTACCATATCCTTTTCTCTAAATAAGAGAGATACAGTTGTAAAGTCCATTGGATGAAAAATTTCTTGTTCAGATATTGGGTATACGAACCAGAGCCAGACTTAGGGGATCTGGTGGAAAACATTCTGGATACAAGCCAATAATGTGATATTGCTGCCTGGAAGGTCAGCAGCATCCTGGGCTGCACCAGAAGAGGAGTGGTCAGTAGGGAGAAGAAAGTTACTGTCTCCCTCTCCTCCACCCTTATGAAGACCCATCTGGAGTACTATGCTCAAGCCTGAGTTCTCCAGTACAGGAAGGATGTGGAACTGTTGGGGAGAGTCCAGATGAGGGCCACAAAGGTGATAAAAAATCTGGTGCACCTCTCCAGTGAAGAAAGGTTGAGGGACTTGGATTTGTTTAGGTTGGAGAAGAGAAGGTTCTGGGGAGATATTACTGCAATCTTAAAGTACATCTTGTACTTGAAGAGAGTTTATAATCAGGGAGGAAACCAACTTTTTAAATAGTCTGATAGTGATAGGACAAGGGGGAATGGTTTGAAATTAAAAAAGGGTAGATTTACTTTAGATGTGAGGAGGACATTTTTAATTCAGATGGTGAAGCAACCTGCTCAGAGAGATTGTGAGCGTTCCGTCCCTGGAGGCATCAAAGCTCACTTCCTGTGCTGGAAAGTCAGTAAGATATTTTCCTGGAGCTTTCATTTCTCAAACCTAAACAATCTAATCCTCTCAAACTTTCTTAATAGGAGAAATGCTCCACCTCTTTGATCATCTTTGTAGTCATAATTGGATGTGAAAGCTGGACTATTCAGTGGATGAAGAGTCAGTTACAGTGTTACAGGAGGTTGAGGTTAATGGATCTCTGTTCGGATGGAGGCTAGTCAAAAGTGATGTCCTCCAGGGGCCCATATTGAAGCTGTTGCACTTCGATGCCTCTATCAGTGACATAGACAGTGGGACTGACTGTACCTTCAGTATGTTTGTTGATGACACTAAGAAGAATGGTGCAGTTGATGCAGTAGCCTTCTTTAGCTTCACTTCTTTCTCTTGTCCCTGCTTCTTTTCTCTGATACAACATAGATTTTGATCCAAGAGAATGGCTTTGGGAGAGACTGAGAATACTGCTGTTAAGCAGTACCTCAAGTCTTACAAAGCTAACTTTCCTCCTACTGAAGAAAATTACTTGTTTCTCTGAGGATTGAGGAATATTATCTAAATCTATCTCACTTTGGAAGTCTAAGTAAGGATATTGGCAATGATGTTATTTGACACAACTTGTGCTTTTGTGCTGTTCATTTTAGAATGCTATTGTAAAAATTCTTCATTCTCATTAGCTGGTTGCTATGTCATTAACTCACTATAGAGCCCCCATAATGTCCCATTATACTATACTTTCAAGCTCTTGGCTGTTAATTAAGCATGGAACATTCTCGTTTGTTACAGGACTGAAATTAAGGGAAGGAAAACTTAAATCATGAATAATACTGTTAAATAATAATAATAATAATAGGATTAATGGACACCCAACTATGTACATAATTAGCCTAATTCCAATGAGAGGGTGAAGTTGAATGTTTCATCAGTGTCACTAAGACCTGGTAGTATAATTACAGACCTATTTGTTCAAAGCTTAGCATGTGCTATTCATTATATTATGTGAAGAATTAAGCCTCTGTTTGGAAAAATAAATAATAAAAAATACACGGCAAACAGTTTAAAAATGATTTAGATGGGATCTTTTATGTTTGGTTTGTTGAGAGAGATATTTGGTAGGTTTTTTTGTTGTTGTTGTTTGTTTCTTTGTTTTTTCATTGCCTTGTTCATTTTTTATTAGAAATTAGAATGTCAGCATAGCTTCTGCTGATTTCATGAAGAAAATATTGCCACGATGAATGGAAGCCTTGAAAATGAAAAAGAACAACAACAAAACAACAAATGCTTCCTAAAGCATCCCCTAGAAAAGATCTCTAACGAAGAGGTGATAAAATTATATCTGGATTATTCAGTTACATTATAACCAAGACTTCCAACATTCCAACCACTTGTAGGTAAAACACAGCATCATTGAGTGAGGGTCCATGTTATGTTGGACAGGTTGAAGTCAAAATCGTATATATGTCTCCTGATCTCCTTGTTTTTCTTTAAAATTGTCTCCAAATCTTCATATTTAAGGTGAAAATCTTATTTATATTCTTACAGTCTCAATTACATACATTTCATATTTTCAGTGTTATCTCCCTACTCCATTAGAACTTTGTAGAATTGAACAACGAGAGTATTTGGATCAGAACCTGACTGCATGTCACTAAACACTATTGTTTAAGTCTAGACCTCTTCATTTTGTTCTCAATTTGACAACATGTGAAAAGTAATACTGAACAACAGCCTAAGGAATACAAGAACTGTGTTTGGAAATGTCCTGTTAAGGTTATTTATTTTAACCTCTTGCTTAGAATTGAGTTAATTGAGATGAGATTCTTAAATCTCCTCCCAAAACAGCAACTTGAATAGAACTGGAACAGAGACCTGATGATGAAAAGGAGAAAGAATCCTAAAACTTCAGGACAACTTAAATATGCATGTGACTATCAATATCTGAACGAGAAAGGGTGTTCCAATTCAGACATTATTATTAAAAAACATACTTTTTCCCTATAGCTGCTTCCATCCTTCTATGAAGTACAACATAAAAGTAGCTTAAATGACTTGTCTTGAAGAGTGTCCAGGTAGAAGATTGCACCTTGTTTACACCCATTGGAAAGGAGTAAAACTGAAAAAGACCTGAAAAATGAACAACGTCCAGAAGATTTTGACACGCTGTGATGACAGAGCAATAATATGAAATTGGAATATGAAACTGGATGAGAAACCTAATGACAATTTTTTTATGTCTGGACTTTCAAGTTGTCATGATGTTTTTGTTTATCTCCTCAAGAATGTAGATTTAAAACTCATGAAGTCTCCAATTGTTTAAGTTGCAGCAAAAGCTAAGTACTTCTCCATTGAAACTATTGGTTAGAATGAATCTATTTTTTCTTGATACAGTCAAATGATTTGTTATGCTTTCTCTTTCTCCGAAATGGAATACAGTATAACCCTATTGCACCAAAATACTCTTAGCAAACTTTCCTACTTCTCTGTAGTAGTCATATGATGAAGGATGAGGATCAGTGCTGGACAGAACACAGTTCAAAAACCATTCTTTAAAGTTGAGCATGCATAATACTTACTTCATCTCTGCTTCCACGTGAAAAGTTACCAGCTACTTCTCTAGACTTTATACAGTTTTTTTCTTTTACTCCTTTGAAACTAACTAACTTTTGAAATGCATTCCAGGATGAATAAAGGATATCTTAGAAGTCTGTGTCCTGTAAAGTATGCTGTGATTACAAAATTGCTGTGATATCTGTTAGTCACATGAGCAGCTAGTATCTTCTCTTACACGACATACGGAACTTATGGCACACTTCAAAAAACTTTCTTCTTTTAACTTTGACTGTGGTAACCAGAAAGCCATTTGTATATCTTTATATGACATAGAAATTTTAGAGATCTGTGAAATGATCCTCTGAAGCATGATTATGATTATTTCCTTATATTTAATCCCTGTTACAGTACAGAATATGTGTCATTTACTACCAATTGTCCCAGGAGACATTTACCTCATTTTAAGACAGTGATTTATATCACTTCCTAACCCTGGTTTGGTCAGTATAATTTCTGAAGTATTTTTCAAATTGTTTTTTTGCAGTCTGTGTTTTTCATTCTTCCAAGTATCAAAACCTTTTTTTTTTTTTCCCCAGATAGATTTCGCCAAATTCTTTTTTTATATGTATAAAATTTATAATTTTACATCATTTTTAAAGTCAGATTTGTCAAGATATTCATCCTCACTCTGATCCAGCAGCTCACTGAACAAGGATAAAAGAGCTTGATTAAGAAAAGATCCAAGTTCTATGCTTTGTGAGAATCTAGTAACAGTTACTTATAGTGAGTGTTTATATTTTGGCATGATCATTAGTATTAGCAATGCTACACTTCCAAATACTGAAGAAATGATGCTGCAAAATGTAGTTTATTTGAATATTAAAATTCTGTACCCTTAATTCTTTGAAAAGAGTGGTCAAGGGAATAGATAACCATGACAAAAATGTCCATTTAAATTCATGCAATAGATCTAAAACTACCAAAATTTATAGTGCTGTTCAGATCTGTCTTTTATTTATCATGATAATAACAGTAACTTATTTTTATAGGATGACATTCCATGAAACAGGGTGAAATGAATAGGACAATAATCCTTGTTCTAATTCTTTACTAACAGTCCACAGCGAACAGGCAAAGGATAAAATGTCTTTTTAAAATATGTGCCTCAGTTCTTCTCCTCCCCTCATAACCTTTTCCTTTACAATGTTTCTGAAACTGCTCTTCCTAGCAGCCAGCGGTAGTTGTCTCCTCTGTACCAGCATTTCTGTTCTTGTGGTTTTCTTAAAATCCAGAGCTAGTTCCTTCTCCTTTCTAAGGTCAAAACAGAATCATGGAATAACCAAAGGTGGAACAGACTTTCAAGATCATCCAGTCCAGTCACTGATATTTCCCTCTAAACCAAGTCCCTCAGTACAACATTTAAACATTCCTTGAATACTTCCAGGGTTGGTGACTCCACCATCTCCCTGGGCAGCCCATTCCATCACCTGACCACTCTATTGAATTAGTATTTCCTAATATCCAAACTGGATCGCCCCTGGTACAACTTAATGTCATTCTCTCTTGTCCTATCTCTACTTATCTGAGAGAAGAGGCTGACCCCCATGTCACCACAGTCTCCCTTCAGGTAGCTGTAAAGAGTGATAAATTCTCCCCTGAGGATCCCCTTCATCAGACTGAACAATTCCATCTTTCTCAGCCACTCCTCATAAGTCTTGTGCTCCAGACCCCTCACCAGCTTCACTGCCTTTCTCCAAACCTGCTTTTCTACCCCATTCTTCACTTGGCATGGAGACCCTAATCAAAAGAAGCACCTACACATCTGGAATACTTCATTTTCTGTGGGAAGATTTTTTCTTTCTCCATCAATGTGTACAAAACTAAGTGCATTCCTAGATTATTTCCAGCATCCAGATAACAGTTTAGTGTCAATACCTGGAGGATGTGAGTAGCATTTAGTAAGCATAGGGTGGGAACAACGTTGAGAATAGTGTCTAAAATCAAAATTACATAGAGCTCCTAGGTGTTAGTCTGGTTTGGAGAAACTAAAATTCAGTTTAGACTGTGAAGGCTCCATAATTTGCATCCTAAAATAAAATATGCAGAGTCTTCCAACATCCTTAGAAAATTAATAAAATATCATCATAAAGTTGCAAGTGGTATTGTAGTAACTAAGGGTGACAATTATGATCTTGCTCTGAAAGTTACTGAATTTTGAGAAATGGATGTTCATTCAACTTCAAATAGAGTCAAAAGGGGCTGACAGTACTGCCAAGGCACATTAAGAATAATTTTTCTCCAAACTACCTGAGTAAATAAATAGGCTATTTTGTCAGCTTCAAATTTATATTTGTAATAATATTCCTATTTTTCCTCTGTAAGACAAAGTACCAGTATGATAGAGAAGGTTGTTTTATTTGGTGTTTGACTTTTTTTTTGTTTTTATTTTCTAATAGTTAATCTAAGTTCACTAGGAAACAGCAAAACTCAAATATCTCTTATATGCCTTTAAGTAAGTCTAAGCATTTTCTCCAGTCATACATAATTGAAATAGGAGGTAGAATAGGGGATCAGGACTAAATAAATCTTCAAGAACTGTACAGGGATGGAAAATAGGAGTGGCTGTCTGTCTCAGCTGAAAAATCCCACCCTTTCCTGTACTATAAAGGTCAGTTCAAGTGAGACAAGATTCAGCTGAGAGAGATTACTCAAAAGTGGTAGCAATGAATATGCAGACTACAAACAACAAATGCAGAGCAGAAAAGTGTAAGCCCCATGACTGTTTGTAAAGGAAAGGAAGAAACTTGATGGAATTGAAGAATCCAAAGAGATACCAAAAAGCATAATACAAAATGAAGCTATACTGGAAAGATCAGTCTTGGTTTTTGTGGTATCTTTTGCTCATGATGAATGCCAGCATCTGTTGGGATGATGTTAAAGAAAAAATGACTAGCACTTCAGACACTTAATACAAAAGATCCTCCTGTGCACTCCACATATGATGTTAAGAAAATAGCTTCAAACTAGGTATTTCTGACACTTGACTAGTAACTGTTAACTAACAGCAGTAGTAAGCATTTATCACCTTAGAAGACATCAGGAAAAATTGTCAAAAATTCCTCTCACCAAAGAAGTCAGCATAGAATATTCCATTTTAGTACAGAACACTCAAATCAAATCAGTTTACATGACCAAACAGAAGTTAGACACATTCATTTGCCACCACATTACTGATGGGACGTATGGTTGACTACCAGAAGCCTTTTTTTCCTTTTTGACTAAGCTTCACTCATGAATTACATCTCCTTAAAGAAGCACAGTTTCCCTCTTGTCTGAGTTCATACCACTGAAATGTATGATGAGAACTACACTGTAAGAATTTAGCTACAATTGGAGATTCAAAATTACATTAGAAGAGAAATTACACTTGACATCATGTAGGTCAAAATAAACCATCTAGGTCAAAGCACCCAAAGGAGCTCTGGTAATTCAGAATGGTTCTAGCATCTACTCAGAAAACTGGGAGGATTTTGACTGTGTATGACAAACTGAAAACTGCCTGCCTGATTGAATCTTCTGAGTTTTGCCACACATTTTTTTTTTACCTTAAATAACAAACAAACAAACAAAAATCACTTATTGTAAGTGTCCTTTGTGAAGAAAACCACAAAGAAAACAACAAAAAAAGAAGTTTTCCAGTTATTCATTACTTTCAGATTATGGGCTTCAACATATTTTGGTGCAGCTGTCATACTAACACACTGAAGCTCTCAAGTATAGGGAACGTAGGAGCTCTAGGCCTAAGTGTGCAGCCTTGTTTCAAGACTGTAACTCAGTGATAACTAAAACTTGAAATTTCTTTCAGAAATTCACTTTTTTAACAACTTTTTAAACATCCATATTATACATAGAATTCTTCTTCTTTTTTTTTTTTTTTTGAGAAAAAGAAGTCAATGTGACCTTATTAAATCACTTAATTCTGATAAGAAAAGGTGCTTCTTTTTGACCACAAGATTTAATTCTACTGATATGAGACTTCATAGGAATAATTTTAACCAGGTTTTTGGTGAACATAGTAGTGAAACTGGCAAACTGTTTCATTTGAAAAATCAGCATTTCTTACAGAAGTCTGTTCCATCATAAAAAAGTTCTCTTTGCTTTAATATAATAACTGCTCAGAAGTTGATTTCTTTTGAACAAAATTGGATTGATTATATGAATAACATTTCCTTATATCAATCAGATTTTCTAGTCAGATCCATTAGCTCTCTGTTCATATATATCCTTTGACTTCCCCTGTTCACTGGAGATTGCACTTTTCACAAATTTTCTAATACCTAAATCATCTTCAGTGCCTAAAACAAATTTGCAGGTCACTATCTGCAATAGGCCAGTGAGGGCAGCCTGCTTTCTCCGTACAGTTAAGGTAAGAAGTTCTATTACTAGATGACACCATTGCTAAGCAGAAATACTGGACAACAGAAAAGGAGACAGTTTTCTTAGACAAAAGTTGTGGTCCACAGGTTGTAATTTAGATCACTCTACTCTTCAATATTAATTTGCCATCAAGTAATAAGATGTTACAATTGCTTTCCTTTTAGTTACTTTACTGAGAGGGCTTAAATATACTTGAGAACTGTCAAGAGTTGATAAGAATTTGCAAGGAACTTCTTGTTGCTTGTTTTCAGTCCGTAGTGATTTTCTGTAGTGATTTTTCTTTTTTTTTTTTCTCTTTTTTTTTTTTTTTTTTTCTTTGAGGTGGTAGTGAGGTTATGGGTGGTGGGAGAAAAAGCAGTCTTTTCATTTATATGATAATACATGTACTTCATAGACAGTGACAGGCCTACAATAGAATGTTATTAGGTAACCTCCTGTCTATAGAGGTGCTTTGAATATAATTCTTTTCCAGTGTTATTAAGTTACTTCCTTTGTTAAGCAAGCAATTTTGGTCATTCCTAAAAAACATGTCTCAAATAAGTTGTTACTGTACAATAGAATATTTCATGTAAAGTTAACTATGAAATAGTACATTTTCATATTTAAAATAGGGATGACCATTACTAGACTTAATGCCTATCCAGACATAAGAAAAGAAGATAAAGGGGAACATTTTAAAGACCTTTACAATAGTTCTTTTATTCTTCACAGAAAAATCACAAGTTTGGATTACTTTTACTTGTCTCTTTCTACCTGAATTTTAACCTTTTAGCTTAAGCTGTCATCCAGAAATTTTGTGTGTCATTCTATAGAAAGAGACATCTGGAGGTGATGAATCATTCCACCTATCTAGATACCAGTCTTAGACTGGGAATCACCTCCAAAGTTTTCAGTTTATCACCACTGTCTTTGGAGCAAAGCTAAACCCTACTTTTGGTCAGGAACCAAGACTGCTATAGGTGCATCTATGCGTGCAGATTGCTATGAGGTTGAATGAGGAGATTCTCTCCCCTTGTTCTACTTGTGTGAAACCTCAATTGAAGAGCTGCTGTCGACTCTGTGAACCAAAGAATGAGAAAGAATAGGTCCACAGAATGACCACGAGAATAATCAAAATGATCTCCTATGAATGAAATCTAAAACACTGGGACTGTTCAGCATAGTGAAGTGAAGATTCTGGGGAGAGGTTACAATAGCCATGTAAGCACTTGTAAGTACTTAAAGGAGGCAAACAGGACAGACAGGGAGATATTCTTTATCAGGAAGTGTAAAAATAGTCTTAAACAAACAAACAAACAAATTAATTACTTAAACAAACAAACAAAAAAAGGCTTAGATTAGGGATAAGGAAAAAAAATCTCACGAGGTGGGTGATGAGGCACGCGGATACCCCATCCCTGATGGTGTTTAAGGCCAGGTTAGATGAGCAACCTTGTCTGGTAGGAGATGTCTTCTCATGGCAAAATTTTCAAACTAGACAGTATTTAAAATCCATCCCAACCCGAACTGTTCCATGATCCTCTGATTCTATGAAATGAATTTGTTTAGTATTCAACAAATGTCATCAGAGAGAATGCCTTGTAGAACTTCTATGCTGATGTTGGAAAAGCAGCTGCTGGACTACACTGTCTTATTCCTAGGGACTGTGACGCACAGCTTTTTCTTAAATGCACTAGGAGTCAAAAGAAATTCAAAATACTGGGGAAATAGCCTTGGAATTGTTGTATACATAACTTTTTGTGTGAATAAAATCAAATATCAATGAAGTTAGCTAGAATATGCTTCATCATTAAATTCTTATTTCCGAAACTGCACAATGACAGCTAAAAGTTTTTTATTATTTTTTGAATGCTCAGAAGAGATAAGAAAGCCAGAAGAAGAACAGATGTGTTAGAAGTGTGAAACGGATTAACATCAAAGCCTCCTGGGAAAATCTGAAACATGAAATGAAGGATCCTGAATGACAAGAGCTATTCAGAATGCTTAAAAGCTCTGCAGTGCATTTTGGTGCTGTCTGTGTGAGCAACGCAAGGCCCTGTGTGCTAGGGAGAGAAGCTGATAACGAAAGCTCTGTGAACTTCAGGGAAATACAGTTCATCGCTGAGAACTCACCTTGTGGTACAATTTGAATGAGACAGAAAAAGCACCCAAAACAGTGATTGCCAATATTTGTTGTTCCCAGTGACAAGAAACGAATAGATAATTAGAGCTTTGGACTAACAAAGGTGTAGGCAAACTAATAAAGAATTAAAATATAATGCTTGTTTTGGTAACATATTATTTGGGTGTTTAAACCTCACTATTAACATCTATCTCTGTTAACAACATATTTTGGTATCCTTAAAGCTAGAGAAGATAAACAAAATCTGAATAGGATAAATATCTTTTTGTGCTTGATATTTGCAGAAATCCTTTGGAGGCAGATTGTTTATAGATTAGACAAAATAATGTTCATGAACAGCTTCAGAATTGTCAGGTACTATTAACCATACAGTTTTTGGTGGAAAGGGGTCACCAATATTTGAAATGTGAAGGAGTGTATGGAATACTGCTGAGAGATTTCCTTCATCTAAACTCAATGAAAGTCTAAGGAAGTTGGTCAAATAAAACAGAAAATATATGAAAAGACGGAATTTACTGCAGTTTCAGAATGTAAATCTCATACATTTTAGACAAGTACAAGCCCAGCTGAAATTCATATAAAAGGAAACTCTTTCAGTAAACTACAATTGAATCTTGATGAGGACTCCAGAAGAACTTACAGCTAAAAACTATCTAAAGTAATTTCCAACACTTCATACAATAGGAACTGTATTTGTTCCTGAATACGTCTCTTGTACAAACATCATCATGACTTCAGAGAAAATCTCAGCAGTGTGTGGTGACAGGACAAGAGAAAATGGTCACAAATAGATGCATAGGAAGTTCAAGTACAAGTGGGAAATTCTTTGCAGTAAGGGCGACGAAGCACTGCGACAAGCTGCCCAGAGAGGCTGTGGAATCCTCTTCTCTGGAGATGTTCAAGATCTGCCTGAATACCAACCTGTGCAACCTGGTCTAGGGAGCCTGCTTTGGCAGGGGAGTTGGACTAGGTGATACCTAGAGGTCCCTTCCAACCCCTACAATTCTGCAACTCTGTGATTCTCAGGCCTTTAGGTGTCATTCCAAATGGTGTTTTCAACTCACTGCCGATACAGAGCTAAGGCTAATTTAAGCTAGAGACATTTCCTCAACAAGGTGCAGCTTTAGGCATCTGCAGGTAGAAAGCTGAGTTTAAAGTCATACTAGACAAAGCCACCGACAAGTAAAACAAACAAACAAAAACAGAAGTAGAATTTCTCAGTTTGGAAAACAAGACAGTTATGAGAGATTAGCATCCTCTTGGTGCAAATGTTTCTGCTTCTGTATCTCAGCCTATACTGGGACAGGTGCTTCAGGATCTGATACAAGAAAGTTTATGAAGTTTCATATTTTTTTAATCCCTTTCTGGTAGTTAAGCTCATATATCGTCCAAAATATGTCATGAGCTTTAGAGCATTTCCAGCTTTCCTGTGCATACTATCAACAAAATTCATTACTCATAGATTAAGGTACATTCACTGCATCTGCCACACACGCAGTTGACTGATCTTTTAAGTTCCTTTCCTGATGTTTTTTCCTTCCTTCCTTCCT
>VXAB01014150.1:56044-156611 GCA_013399175.1 Odontophorus gujanensis | reverse complement strand
GAAGTCTGCTATACACAGACTTCCCACATCTAGGTTATCACCACTCTTACACCCAACACTACCCAAAAATATTCGCTGAAAATTTCCACTAGGCTTCAAAAGAGCATTTTCCTGTGCTTTTACAGACAGACAGATGACAGCACATAACATCAGTGGGGTTCTAGTAAGCCTTTCCTACAGTGAAGTGCTGGATATCCTGCTCAAGCTTTTCTAATGCACACACAGATCAACCTGTTCTAGTAGGAAAAGGACCAGGTGAGAGCACTCTGCAACATTCATATAACACAGCATATTGCAGAGTAGCAATGTCTATCACATTTGGAATCTAGACCTGTTATTCTAGAATTTATTCAGGCACCAAAGGTGGCTGTATTTTTCCTTTGAACCTGAGCAACCAGTGTAGCAACATCTTACCGGTCAGATCACCATGGAGCTAGCTCAAAGCTCTGATTTCAGTTATGCCTACACCATTTTCAATGGAATTAAAATTATATTTCGTTTAAACTTGAACTGTTTTTCCCCCCCAATCAAAAAAACTCAGAATATGCAACATTCAATACTAGTTATTATGAAATATTCACCAAAGACCTTATAAATTAATTTTAATCTTAAGTCAGGAAATCTTAGTGATATAGAAAAACTTCACTGTTTCATGGGGACTTCAAAAGACTTACAGGTTTAACAATTTAGACTTGTACATGTTCTTTCTGATAGGTCAGATTTTCAACGTTTTTAGTTTAATGTTGTTGATTTTGACCACTTCAAAGATTTAATGAATAAACTTGTACACAAAAACATTTTTTAATTGAGCTACCCATTTTACGTATATCTGAAATGCCAACCTTTGGTAGGTCCCTTCTTGTTTTGCATTGCCTGTTGCTCTTCCGTAATATTCAAGCGACGAACCACATCAGCAAGGGCAGATTTTAGCAGCTGGATGTCATCTTCTTGCATCTGGACGCGTTGCTCCAGAGAGGCAATGCGATCCGTCACCTCCATACTGCTTGCAGCAGAGGCACTGTCATCTATGCAAAGGAGCAGAAAAAGCTGTATTACCTATAGTGTATAACCATAAAGGAACAGCTTGAATGTAAGCTTGCTGACAAGCCCTTTACTCAGATCTGATGACCTCTAGAGGAAGAAAGCTTTTAAGTGACCAAAAGGCAGAGACAGGAATTCTGTAACAACATTCAAAAACAAGAAAAATATATACATATATATCATGAAATAAATAAGGTTGGTTTCTGGATACTTACTGTTAATTTCACTATCAGTTATCCATGTGCTCTGAACCAGAGTTTGGAGCAATCACCATTCAACATTCTATTTCACACAACTTTCAAATATCGGCAGTCATTTAGATAAAGAGTCATATATACCTATATATATAGTAACCAAAATAGTATACCAAATAACATAACATACTGAATAGTAACTAAACAACATAACAAAGACCAACATTATATTTTTGGACAGGTTATCCAGATGTTATAAAGACACCCAATAAATTAGGAAGGGTTCACCTGTCACCAAAGGTTAAGGCTTGCCTGGAACTTCACACAGGAGAGATCTCCAACAAGAGATCCTTCCCCAGTGGTGGTCAGCCCTTAAATGGGGTCTTGGAGAAGTGGAGCCAGATTCCATCCCTTCTGCTCACACAGGTACATTGCCTTCACCTGTGCTCCCGCAGCTGACTCAGTGCTCGTGTCAGGTGATCCATCAGTGGTTCAGGCCCTGATTCAACCGTTCCTATACAATATATATATAATATTCTGCATACCCTTCTAGATTTTTCTTTCCCATATATGTGATAGACTTTATATATTAGACACAAGCAACAGATAGTCTGTGGAAGATGCTTGAAAAACTGAGTCTGAGAAACTACATTAATCTCATATTGTAAAACCTAATTTACATGAGCAACATTACAAAAAGATTCCTCCTCACCAAAGTGGAAACATTAAGTAAGTTCAGAATTACTCAAGATCCGTACTCTTAATCTCTGCATTTCAGAAAGGGTCATTACTTTGTATACAATTCGCCCATTATTTGGAACAGCCCACACAAGCTTGAAGTCTGCAGCTCACTGATGAGGGCTACACATTCTTTCCACCCCAAACTAGCAATAAGAATATTTTTCCTAAATGAGTACTTTTGTTCTACTCCATTTCATATCAAATAGAAACACTGTAACTTCTTACAATATTAGGAATTAGGAAAAAGAAATAAAAAAATAAAAAAAAAGGAAGAAAAACAATGGCAAAGATGTCCAAATTGCTACCTACTAGGGCAAAAAGTAGTGTTTTTTAAAAGAGGACTGCAAGGTTTATTTAACTAGCTGGATTTGAAAACTAGAAGGAATTGGTGTTAATTTACTTGGTAATTTTAAGTAATATTAATCTAGTGATTATGGCATTTTAGCTTCCATTTGAATATTTAGTAAGTTATATTTTATTTAAAAAAAAAATATTTAAGCTATCTACAATCATTCCCTTTTCTCTCCCTCACTCCTCATGAATATCTGCTACATACATTTCTTCTGTTCAACAGTTGAAGCCATTCTCTTTACGAAGAAGGTAGTATACACATTCATTTCTTGTGTATTTGATTTTCCTCCTTTCCAAACCAGATTTTTCCACTTCAAACATACAAAGGCATAAAATGAAAGTTAAAAGGCTTGTGCATAATAACTAGTGTTGAATTTTAAAACAAGTCCTTCAAACAGGAAAATAACAGTTTCAACTTCTGAATGCACTTAAAGGCGTGCCCAAAGAAGTTTATACATACAAACTGTTAATCAAAAAAATCTGGGGGAAAAAAAAGTATTTAAAATGAAAAGCTCTAGTCATCTCCAATCCAATCAAATACAAATTGGTTCCTAACTGCTGCCTCTTGGCTCATATACTTCTCACACCCTCAGCAGCTATCTGTGGTTACCAAAACCAACTTGGAAACGACTTAATGCTATAACAATACAGGACATACATTAATAGTTACAGGCAAATATAGCATAAGTTGCTCTAGTTAATTCTTTACAGAATCTTCAGAGCATATTTAAAATATCAGCATTAGGCTATTACTGTTGTGTTCACAGCCTAAATGTAAGTACCCTCTTCTGACAAACTAAACTTGAAAAATGCTGGAAAAGCTTCTCATTGACACAGCCTAAATACCTTCCAAATTTTGGCGTAGCCACAATTCTGCTTGCTGCAGAACTCTGTGCAGCTGTTGCAGGTAATTAATCCCAAAAATAAGATTAGCAGACATGCTGGCAGCAGTATGAGCTGCCTGTAGAACTTAACCTTTCCTTGTACAAACAAAAGACCCATGCTGCTCTAATGACTTTGCACTTTAACTCAGCTGGAAATAACATGGATTAGCATACAGGACAATAGGCAATCGAATCTAAAACTTCATTTAACCAATACAAGCCAAATTCAAACTTCTACCATTCTGACAAATTCAATATGGCATGATATATTTTCTTCTGAAGTTATTCAGTGAAAAATAGAAAGTTTGCAAGATGAGATGGGAACGCGAGGAGAGATTTGTTAGTTATGAAATGGACCGCCCCTGGTGTTACAGAAGAAACATACTCACTAAAGTATCCATTAGATTTATTTCAAAGTGTAAAGAAACAGTAATTTTGATTAAATATAAATCTTCAAACAGTAAAACAGCAGCATTTTTATTTACAGACGCTTAAAAAAAAAAATCACTCCCACTGATAATCACTACAACACACACCTCTCTCTTCTTTCCCCATCTCCTAGCTGTCACTGAGACTCTTCGCCTCGCATCCTTGCTAACAAAGAGCACCAACCAACCCCTTCCTCTGGGCACAGCTTATTGGTGCCCCCACATCACCATTCCTCCAGCTCATCAGAAATGGAACTCTCATTTCTGCTGCATCATCAACTTGCCTTTTTCTTGTGTCAGCTACTTCACAGGATCCAGCTCCCTTCCACATATGCAGGAAAGAACAGAACCTCTAGCAACTTTCAGTAAGATTAAAGCTGAAGACAAGACGTATGAGAGCCTGGACACATTTGACCTTGCTTTCTCTGTGCAAACGTACACCAGTAAGCTACAGAAGACATAATAGTGGGATATACCAGAGCTACCTTTCTGAAGAATGCAAAGTTCCACAGTATTCACAGGCATGAGCTGCTAATATCGCAGGGAGAGGCTGGAATGTTCCCACAATTGAGATCTCCGGATCAGGGAATGTTAAGCAATAGAGTTACAACTGAAAAGCAAGCAGATAAGCCACGTGCTGTGATACCAAAACAAGAGAAAAAAAACTAATCATTATATAAGCTAATCAAACAACCACCACAAAGGTCATAACAAATGTTCTCTCCTCTGCTCACAAAAGCTGTATTGTTTTCCTGCTTTGTGATTTGCCTCAGAAGTATATATACTCATCTTCACACAAAATTGTCATATCTCTCTGTTCTTTGCTAACAAATACTTGTCACTGAGTAGAACCATCTTTCCTCAGAGGGCAGTGAGCTCTGGCACTGCTGCCCAGAGAGCTATGGGTGCCCCATCCCTGGAGATGCCCAAGGCAGGGTTGGGTGGGGCCCTGGGCAGCCTGAGCTGGTGGAGGGCAGCCAGCTCACAGCAGTGGATGGATCTAGGTGAGAATTCAGGTCCCTTCCAACCTAAGCAATTCTATGATTCCATGATTATGATTCCAAAGCCAATATTGTAAATTGCAACACTGAAGCTTGCAGCTGCTTTACATAACACCTTATTTCTCATTTTCTCCCACATAAAACACATATTCTGAAGTAGCTATCCCCAAAGAGGCTGTGACAGTAGCAGAAGGGGGCTGAGAAAGGTTCAGTGCCAACAGGTAGCAAGTGGGACTGCCACGGGATGCTTCAGCTGGAGACCAACTCCCACTCAGCGTCCACATGTGTTGTTCTGATGCTGGATTACACGTGTTCGGTTTTACAGCTCACTTACACCCACCAAGAGAAGGGGACTTTGTGGTAATGATGTAAAGATCTTCAAAACACTTTGCATGGCTCCAAGGAAATACAAAGCATTAAAAAAAAAAACTCCAGACAGACATAAACACGCAGTAGTAACGTGCAGCTTTACTGCATCATTTCACAATACTGTAAGAACACCATCGGGTCAACATGCTACCTTTTGTGACTGTAAATTCAGTAAATTTAGCAACTTTTAAACAGTGTCAATATATTTAACATCCTTCCCTCAACCCTCATAAAACCCACAGCTGCTCACTACCCTGAAAGGTACATGAAGGAGGCCGTAAACCCTGAACATTTTTGCTGACACACTATGATATAACCAGCACTCACCATCACCATTTTCACCCACACACAAACATCACTTCACCCAAGTGAGAAGCACTGATTTAAGTGGGTATGGTGGTAGAAGGTTGAAGGTTGGCCTGGATGACTTTAGGGGTCTTTTCCAACCTTAATGATTCTATGAAAGCACACTAGAATGGATCACTGCCTCTTTTAAAAGGAGAAAAATGGGAAGGAACAGGACAAAAATAGGAATGGAAAGAAGAAAAATGCCTTTAAAGTTAAAATTATGTCCCTTGAATTAGAAATCTGAAGTGAAATCAGAGGTTTTACCAGTGTTCATTTATTTTCGTGGATTGTAAAGCAAGTCTACACCACTAGCTCATGAGATTGATGTCATATGTAATGTCCAAAATTAAAGAAAACAAGGAAGTATCAATTCAGATGCTTGGTTTTTTATCATAATACAAATCTGCATTAAAATTTGGAAAGAACAATCATTTGTCATTTATGCCACGCTGAGACTCTGCATGTTTCAAAGTGAATACAGAAAAAAAAGAAAAAGGCAATGTTCTTTGTGCTGCTCTTTAAATTTTCCAACCAGTTAATCCATGATCTCATAGATTGGAAAGATTTCTTGTGGCAAAATAAAAGACAATACTGACTCAGATGAATAATCTGCTTCCAAAGTATCTTCCAGTTTTTCAGCAATTTATTACTTGTACTTTGCCAAATGTGAAGAAACATCTGAAGTACAGCCAACAGAAGGATGTGCACACTGTTTACAAGAAAGAACGATCTACAGATTTCTTAACTGTATATAAGGTAAAGCAAAATGGCATACTTCCACTACTAGTTAGAGGCAAGCAGGCTGAAATGTGGGCTATTTTCTGATGGAAAACATAAACATGAATTGTAAATTAGTAATGTAGGAAATAAAGGATCTCACAGAATTAATAGCAGTTCCTTCAGGAGGGATTTTTTTTTTGTGTGGTGGGGGGGAGGGGAAAAATAAAACCAGCAATGACAGTAACACTACCAATAACATCAGAAGAAAAATAAATAAAAGGAAGTTATCTGAATCTATTTTTGCACTGTCAAATATCCGTTGATTTTCAAGATGAGTAAGCTGTGTATGTATTCGCTTCTTTTCCACATGTTGTTAGATAGAAATATTAAAAAACTAAAATTAAAACAGACTTGGCATTTTAGTCCATTAAACAAACATATTTCACCTTTGACTCATGCAGACACTAATTCTGAGACTATCTTGTCCAGCTCAGACCATAACAGCTGATTAAGTAATGGAAACACTAGATACTGAGTCTGACTGGCAAATTTGAGTGTATTCAATTTATGCTGTCTCTTCAGAGTACCAATTAACAGGACCAAGTTTTATATGAAGTACTTCCAAAACTTCTCAGGACCTATTCTGTTCATTGTACGTTTCTAAAGAACCTAGCACATCACAGGTGTGGTTGCCAGACCCTACCAGAGTGCTCACTAAAAGCAGCTTCACATACTTCTGACCAAAGTTGTCCTTGAATTTAGACTCAGGGCAGAAAAGAAAACCCAAGTCTTCAAGGGATAGCAATTTCCAGCAGAGCCCTTCTGCAAAAGTTAAAAGATAAACCAAACAATGGAAACTGCGGCAAAGGATGGCAGAGAAAAGGCAGCATCACCCATAGAGATGCCCTTCTAGCACAAAAATGTAGACCACACCAGCAGGTCCGAAATGAGCTCAGCTGGTAGTTACACTCTCCAAAATACCAGCAAGTACATCACTGTCTTTACTTCTAAATTAATTGCTCTGGCCGTTTATATTGCTCAGAAATCACTAATAACTTCAGCACCACTATAGCCTTATGAAATACGCACAGGGATGAAGAACACTCCCCTGACACACAGCCAAGCATGTGTGAGAAGGCAGGAGCTGCCCAGCTGCCTGCAATCCCAGTGCACATCCTGCTGCTCAGTACAGACAGGGAGAAGTGCAGACTGATTTGGACCCAGCATAGCAGTAAGGAATACAGAAGATGTTACACTTCTTGATAAATTTTCTGTTTTCAGACTTTCAGAAACTCACCATCACTGACATCTCATGTGGCAGCCAAGCCTTTGGAACTATTTTCTGCAGGCCCTTTGAGTCACACTAACACTGACTTTCAATGATCTATCTCCACCTCTCCCAGTGCCCCGCTTATCTTGAAACTAACAGTGCAGAAGATTTCCATACTATCAGTGTCTTCAGCTTCTTTCAAAATCCTTCCCTCCCTTTTTGGTTCACTGAATTCATCTTTGAGTCTGGGGCACCAGAATCAGCCATACAACATATTTAATCATTAGAGCCTGGCCGAACTGACAGAACCAGAGTGCTAGAAGGAGAATTAGGAAGAAAAACTACCACCAAAATCCAAGGATTAAAATGAAAAGAACTCGCAAAATGAAAATGAGCAAATAGTTGTGACACTCAAACAGAGGAATGCAGCGACAGAGTTGCCAGGCTTAGATTCAGGATCTGGGAACTCCCAAACATTCTGGTGGCTGCTTCTGTGGCATAATGTCAGCAGTCATTTGCAGACCAAAGGGCTCTCTGTGCAGGAGAACAATGCAAAATAAAACAGCAGTTCGGTTTCCTTTGACAACACAACACCAAGCTCCTTTGTTTAAAGGATCACTGTGGACACATATCACACAGACCATCATCCCTCCTTCCACTTTTCTAATGCAAAACATTATACCATACCTGAAACATAGCAGCAACTCTCCAGGCTTGTTTCTGAAGGACAACAACACATATGTGCAACAGCTTATCCCAAAGTCTGGTACGTACCAGACTGCTCTGCTAGACCCTGATTTGACCAGATTAGAGATTTCCGCTGTGAGCAGCAAGTGGATTTAGAGCCTGAAATAATGTTATCCTATTTAATCTTGTTATTTGGTGTGGTTAAGGAAAAAACAGACAAACTATATTTGAAGACATAAAATTGTGTTGCTTTACATGTAATCTTGGAAAGCAGAACTGCTGCCAGCAGAATGCTACAGGAATGGACTTTATGTCAGATTCTCTAATGCATTTTACTATTTAAATGTAGAAAAGGATGGGAAAGAAAACATCACATGGGTTTTGTTTTTTTTTGTTTGTTTGTTTGTTTTAAGAAGGAAAAATTGAATCAAAGGAACATGAAATTGTATCTAATCTTCAAAATTCATAGCTATAGACAATGCCATACCATCTATAAAGTTACATATATGTACATGAGCACACAGTCTGAACAGGTAGGACAACTTTTCAGTTCAGTCTCCATCCAAATGAACATACTTAGGTGTGATTAGCATTGCAAGGAGATGTCTTAGTTGGGTACAATCAGGTACATCTCACAGCAAGTAATCTGAACAGACCAGATTAGCTGCTCCATGTCCTCAGAAGTTATGTATGTGTAGGAAGACAACGCTGCGCCACACACCTGCCAAATGCTGTGTCCTGAATTGCACTGGGAATCCATGAGAAAGGTGATCCAAGTAAAAAGAACTTAAATCATCACTGTGGCAGAACAGACCATGTCTAAGCCATACTGTCAAAACTGTAATCCAAATGTGTATACCTTATATGGACTACAGATGGTTATTTTTGTGAACAGCGTTTCATCTGACACAGCTAGCTATTGTAGTCTAATACCTGTAAAAGCATACTGCTATATTTCCAAACATTCACTGACGAATAGCTTATCCTTTTACAGCTTTACCACTAGAAAGCTAAACAATAGGAATTCAACTTCCTAAAATTAGGAGATGAATGAGAAAGAAAGGCAATTCACAACAGCATTCATAATTGAAAACCGACTCACAGCTAGGTGCACTGCACTCATTAACAAAATGAGAAATAAAATTAACAGAAAATTCTCAAGAAGTTCCTTGACTAAAAAGTCAGCAATTGCTACAGCTAAATTACAAGCGCACACCCTTGACCCACCTTTAGGTGAGAAGCTGTAACCAGCAGCTCACTGGTTTCTCCCCAGTAGATGGTAGATGAGATGCTATTTGGAAATCAACCAGTTAATAGCACTCCAGTGAAAAACGGAAGAAATTTTTGGCCTGACAATAAATTAGAGGGGCTTTCCTCAGACAAGGTTTATCCATGAAACACTTTAGAATTCAGACTTACTGTGCTGGCTCTGTTAAGCATGCACAACAATAGGAAAAGCTTGAACGAACTGCCATTGCTCTATGTTGTGCTGGAGCAGACTGTATAATAAAGAAAACCATTGTGAAGAAAATAAATAAAATACAGCCTTCTGTAGTGTAATATTAAAACAAGCTTAGAAGTTTGAGGAAAATGATCTGATATGATATGCCTAGAGTTACAAAGCTGAAGCCACAGCACACCAAGAACTCAAAGAAAGGAAAGGATACGGTAAGGGTTGAGGTACCTCAGGAAGAACATAGCTGTGTTTTACCGTTTTATATACCTGGTGATGGCTGGTGTGCCTCTATCACAGCCTGAGGAGTAGAAGAACAAAACCACACTGTGGGATGTGGGCGAGCACCAACAATGCTTCTGTCCTACTTGTCATAGTTTCCTGCTAAACGTTCAAGTCACCTTACAAAATCAAGCAAAAGATGAATTCAAATTTGTCACCCAGTGTACACTAGTGAGACATTGACTCTTGTTTAGCACTGTTAGGCAAAAAGAACCAAACTAGACGCAAGATCTGCATCTGTTGAATGGTTTTTCAACCATGTGCAAATAAACTTCATGCATTAATACACGTGATGCATTTTCTTAGAAACTTCATCAGCATTGCTACTGCAACCAGTGCTTCAATCAATTTTCACTGTCTTTAGGAAAACTGGATTCCTCCACTAGATTCTTCAACTAATTCCTGGGTAAATACATTGGAAATATCTACTTTCACTTGCAATCCAGACAGATCAGAAGGAAAGAAAGCTCATTTTAAACATCTTTTAAAAGTTACTGATGTCAACCTGTCACTGCACATTACACACCAATCTTATTTCATCTTTTCTGTATACTTATTTTCCTAAAGAGATGACAATCACCACTAGCAGGAAACCATTAAGACACATGAGCCACTGGCTGATCTGCAATTAAATGTAGCCTTTGCATTACATTGGAAGTGGTAGTACATAAGCATCTAAGCAACTATTATACTAGCATACATTCCTTCATTTTCCTGATTTCCATATTAGAACTCCAGCAGACCCTCAAATTTACTCAGGTAACTAATGGCATTACCTGTAACTTCTATAAACTGCATTTTATAGAAAAT
The DNA here is from genome assembly GCA_013399175.1 of Odontophorus gujanensis. NCBI lineage: Eukaryota > Metazoa > Chordata > Aves > Galliformes > Odontophoridae > Odontophorus > Odontophorus gujanensis. Next base: position 146,032 of record VXAB01014150.1, on the reverse strand, counting down.
TATAAGAGTATGTGCAGAAACTTATAAATTAAAAAAAAAATAATTAAAACACTATTGAAGTTCAGAAATAGGCAAATGAAACACACCTACAGGTTTTTCCAAGGGGAAGCCTTCCCCATCGTGCTGCTGATCTCCACCCCCCAATTGTCAAGCCACCAGATCTATCAAAACTGAGGCAATATCAATAGTTAGAAATCCATTGTTACCAATTTGAAATGGTTTGTGTTTTATCACATTTTGTAACAGAACTCTTTGAGAATTAAGAATTGAAAGGTATCAACCTCTAATCAACAGCTTTTATTCATAAAATGTAACCCTCTGTCAAATGTTCTGCTTTTACTTGAAGGCTTGCCATCCTTTCAAATTGTTTTCTGTGGACTCAGACCAAGCAATATAACATGAAAAAAAAATAAAACATTCTTCCTGCACCTGCAGAAAGGGTAACTGAATGAATTCAAAGGCAGATTTATCATTTCTGCAAACCCTGCTTGCTTGTTCTCAGCTAAAGGCTTCACTTCAAGCAGTGGTCTGACTTTTCTTCAGAACTCTGAACTTCCTGAATATTTTAGTTTCAGGAATTAATGCAGTATAACATTAGGTTTCATTATAGGCTGTCACTAAGACAAATAACAATTTAAATATTAAAGGAAAAAATCTTCCAATTTTAGAAAGCAATTTTCAGGCTTATTTAAAATCTCATCTTTTACATTCTGTCTTTCACAGTAATGTAGTGTTTTCCACTATGGCCAGTTAGTCTAAAGTTTGTGAGAAGTACTTGCATGAACTTGTGGCACTCTTGATTGGATTGGAATTTTTCCTGTATTGTCCATCTCCATCTACAGTTGGTTTTAAGTCTTCCTTCCATTTACTTCTGACAGATATCAAAACCACCACTTAAATTTGATGTATAGTAAACCAATGTATTCTAAACAGTATTTTCTATAGTATTAAGATCATACATTTTAGTGGATAAAGATGAGGAAGACAAACGTCAAGCATTTAGGATTCTTCCAGGAAACAAACAAAAAGAATTTTTGAAAAAATTACCTGTTTAAGATGCAATTTAAAGATGATTTGCATTCTTTTTTCTTGGAAGCTGGACTTGTTAGCACGAGAATGTAGCATAAGTCTCTCACTGAGTGCAGGCCCCTTGCCTGGCACACAGCCGTCCTCTGCCTTGAGGGCCCTCTGGGACTGATTACCTCCTGGTGGCAGCCAGAGCTTCTGCCCCAAGAGCTCCACTTGAGAGATTAGATGGGCTGAGGGTGTGCTGAGCAAATTCTTGTCGAAATGCCATTTTATAGTGGCACTAAACCGAAATGCTAGTGCCAATAAAAAGTACAGAAAGCCTGGCCTATAATGCTCATTACTTTTCAGTTACTAAAGTCTGTGAGCTTCAAGTTTCACAGTAAGCTAGAACCAACTAGCTAGCAAAGGAAAACCTTTAAGTCTAACATCCTTAGGACCTCTGTACTCAGTTGCACAGACACAAGCCAGGGCAGGTACGGCCACTTGAATTAAGCTCATTTAATATTTTGACAGTTCTCTCATGAACCTGGAAAAACACATAATTCTTTCCTCTTCTCCCTCTTTGACCCTTCCCTTTTCTTTTTCCTGAGGTCTATGACTTCAGAAGGCAAATTCAAAACATGCCAGGACACTATTTAATATTACAGCTTTTATTTATGACGCAAATAGGCACACAATTTTTTTTTTTTTTTTTTAACAGTGGAGTTGATTACAGCTATCTCCAAGTATGTAAAGTTCATTTCAGTTATCAGATTCACCCAAGATGATACCCAAGTAGAGTAAACTGCCTCAATCCAACACAGAACTGAATTGGAGGCAGTAAGGTGAGCTCGATCTGCAGTAGAGAAGGCTCAACTTCCATGGGCCCCAGTGACACAGCTCCTCACTGTTTTCATCAAATGTTGACCAGCCTAGCTGATTAAGCAGCATCCCCAGCTATGATCAAGCAACAAATGACTGCATCAGGAAGTATCACTAAGGCATTCTCTCCCCCAAGATACTATACTCTTTCTCCACTTAAAAGAAAAAAAAAAAAAAACAAAAAACAAAGGAAAGCAAGACAACTTCACAAGCACACTATTAATTAAAAATATGCATATATTTGCCAAAAGAAACAACATTTTCAGCAGTCATTGTGTGACAGTTCCCACTGCTGATTCATTAAAAAATTACTCAAACATATTATTAATTTTTGTACATTGTATTGCAAGTACCTCAATGCATTTCCAGCTTTCCACGCCAGAAAAAGGGGCTTTTGAAACAGTTGCCAAATTCACAGGTTTTATATTTCCCAAATCTGAAACTGACCACAAATACTGGATTAATTGGATTCCAGAAAAGTCTACTTTATAAAATGAACTTCCTAGAAAAATTACACAGTGCTGAACTAATTAAAAAAATCTTGTAGCACATGAATAGGACAGTTGTACTTTAAGCTACATTACACAGCCTTAGTTCTAACATTGTCTAACTTTCAAGAATTTAAAAAGTTGAGTAATTTTCCTAATTTTCCCATAGGCATTAAGCTTTCTATCTGCGTATTACTTCAGCTACAGAAGTGGCCGACAGCAACAAGACAGCATTAGCTGTGGCTCTACACCTGAAGGTGATACAACATTCTTTTTCACAGATAACTGCTCACAGCAGAGCAAAGCAAGACCCAAGACACCTGCATTTCCTTACAATCCGTGCAAAAGACCATGCTTTCATGGTACAGGTTCTGGAGGCTTCTGCTCTTCAGCACATTGACAATCTGCTCAGTATTTGCTGGCTCCCGTCAGCCTCTCCACAGCACACAGAGCACCACGTCCCAGGTTGCTGCACTTGCTCCAGTTCAGCTTTTAGAATCATAGAAGCATTACGGTTAGAAAACTACCTCTAAGATCATCTAGTCCAAATGTCAACCCATCACCACTATGCCCACTAAGCCACTGCATTAAGTACCACCTCTGCCCTTTTCTTGAACACTTCCTGGGACAGACCTACAGGAACACATCCTGTGTATGAGAGTAGAGATACAGCTGGTACTCTGCACCAACCAAAACACTGCCAGGTGCTCACAGTCAGCTCCTGACTGCTCACGGAGAAGCCACTGGACAAGTCCCTGCAAGGCAGGCAGCTGCTGCTGCTACTGACTTTCCTTATGGAAGAGCTCACCCTGTGTCTCAAGTCAGCACACGCAGGGATGTAATTACCTCCTTGAGATGTGTTCAGAAGCCACCGACCTGTGCTGTAGGCAAGTGCCTCCTGCAGCAGAACCTGCAGGCAGTGAGCTCAGAGCAGCTGCAGAGCAAAGAGTGGGTCCCTGGTTGTTTTGTGAAGGAGCTGAGAACCAGCATGCAGGTGGAAAGTATGGGATTAGGCTTGCAGCAGGCAGAACATGCAGAATACGCTCATTTTCCTATGGTTCAGTTGAACATCCATATGCTGTAGTCAAGATCCAGCTTCATCTTTCCTCCTTCTTGTCCACTTCACCTTGTCCTCAACAGAAACTAGAAAAACATCTCCTCCTTCAGCTGTACTTTCCTGCACTCTCAATAGGGTACAAAGGACGAGAAGAACAACATTCAGAAAACATAGTGCAATAAAAAGATGATTACTCAAGAAATGTAATTTGAATGTGAATAAGGCACTGGATTGAACTGGAAGCTAAAGCACATAGTTCTAAGATAATATGCATAATATGTTGCATTAAGAATTTACCTGGGCAAGGCAAGGGAGTTATTCTGAAGGAGAAATGAAGGCGCCAGTAGGCTTCTCCAGCTTGCCTTGAATTATTTCAAATAGATACAGCTCTTCCCAGCCCAGCACAACAGCCCAGGGAGTTGTAGCTTCAGTGCAACAATGTTGCTTCAAAGAAAATGGCAAACTGTGAAACTGTGTATCATCCATATCCGCCCTGCCAGCCCACACCTTTCCACTAGCTAATTAGCACTGGTAGTCCGTCAAAAATGTGGGGGGAAAAAATAAAATCTGGAAAAGGCAGTCATTGTAACAACACTCATTTCTGCATGGCATAGGTCTCTCAAACACAGGACACTAAAGGGCAGATAACAGCGACTCATGCAGCCATCAAACCAATTCCTCCCCATAGTAATCAGACAAAAGAGGAACAGCTCTACCATACAAGCCCCTGATTTATCAGGAGTCACAGAATTCCTGTTTCCAGCATAGAGTGTTTGTAGTTTATTATACATTTTAATATTACAAATCACTCTATACAGAGCAAAACTGAAATATAATTACATAGTAGAAGAAAAGGTACTACAATAAACTGCAAATAAAAAGCAACGTTAACACTACTGCATAAAATACATGAAGTTTCTACTAAGAAAACTACAATTACTTTTACAGTAACAAGAAAGCTTTCTTAATGTACGGGGGCAAGGAAAACAAAGGCATTTTTGTTTCACTGGCTTATAAAAACAGTTTCCCCTGCTAACCTCAGGGGTCAGTAAGGGTTGTTAAACAGCTCTGAGGCAGACCCCCAGTGAGCCCAGACCCAGGCACCTCAAATGCATCACAGAGGGTATGAGCAGTCCCAGTGCCACAAAGCACGCCATGCTCCTTGCACCAAATTTGCCATGTCCATGCTACAGGATGAGACAACACCCACTGCTTCTGGATCTCTGCAGCAGGTGGGCCCAGGCACCCTTGTATACAGCACTGAACACTATTTGTTATTATAATTACTTTAGATAATACTAAACCTAACATCTTGTAATCTGGGTAAACGCTAACCTCTGGTGTGGGAAGCACTCCATACCACAGTTAGGAATGCCAAACCAAAAAAACTCTGCCACACCCTCCCCCACACTTTCAATTCACAATGTTTGGAATAGTTTTATTCCATCCCAGTATATTTGTCTACTCTTAATCCACTCCTCCAGGCTGGATAGGGCTTAGAGCACCTGGTTTTGAGGGAGCTATCCCCACCTACAGCAAAGGGGTTGGATCTGGGTGATCTTAAGGTCCCTTCAGACACAAACTATTGTATGACTCTACAATTCCTCAAGACAACTCTTTTAAGGGGAGTCAGACTGGAAAAGTAGTCAAAGTGGCCCACACACATTCTTTTTGTTAGGAAACATACACCTGTAGTGCTGAGATAGCATCTGAACTGCTCCGCTAGGAGAACTGAAATGTTTTTTCCACGTTTGCAGCTTGGGATACATGCTGCCACAGACTTTGCAAATGTTTGCTCACTGTGCTGAGTATGAGATTGGCAGACAATGTGTAGACCCACACGGACAGACATCCGAAAGCTTGCACTGCCTTCCCACATATCTTCCCTCACCTTTCCTAGTACTTGTCAGTGTCCCACAGGGCATCGAGCGAGAGAACTGGGCTGTGACAGAATATCTACTTCTTGAATGTCACATTCCACTTTCTAAATGGATTAACCAATTCCTAATGCTGACTATTAAAACTAAATATATATATAGTGGTGAAAAATATATTTCAGTGGTGAAAAACATATATATATATGTTTTTCACCACTGTCGATTTTAATGATTGTTCAAAATTAAAACCAAACCAGAAAAGATTCACTCTTTGCAATTCTCAAATACTATGGCTTTTACTAAAAATAGGTAGTTTCACTTACTCTTGTGTATTGTGTTAAATATCTATGTGCTGGAAAGAAATAACAGTCAAATGCACAAATTGCCTCACCCTACTCCTTGCTTCCAGAGAGGCTTCAGCCAAGCAGCAGCTATTTCAAAGCTCACATTGCACATACCCAGAGACTTAAACCAAGAGAAGCAACTGCCAAATTCAGGAGGCAGGAAAAGGCTTAGATTTAGAGGCCTCCCTGAGGCTAAACATTTTTTTAAATAAGAACTACAAAAACAAAAAACCTTGAAGTTAAGTCGTTCTGGAACAATGTGCACACAGATCTCCCATAACCTTCCAAGTCACAGCCACCAAGGTTAATGACCCAGCATCAGGCACATGGTTTCTGAGCTTCGTGAAATCCTACAAAGCCCTGCAAGAATCATTGGAGCTGCTTTAGGTTTACTTCAACCTTTTGGAATCCAAGAAGAGTAAACTAACAGGAGACACAATGGTTCAAGGTACTTAATCCAGCCCTTCCTACACAGGACCAATAAAGATGACTGCTGGATCCCACAAGAGCATTTCTGGTTTAAACGACTCAAAGCACAGATCTTACAAATCTTTCTGTTCCCCTTTTGCTGCGCCTGCTGTAATCGAGTGAAACGCTTCTGTCACAATCATCCAGGCTTGATTCTGAGAACAGAGCAGCAGCAGCACACTTCCAATGTTTGTTACTGATCAGTTCATGCTGTCTGTATGATATACTTTTTCCTGCAAAGCTATGGAACAATCTGATCCACATGCCCCCCAGAACAGTATGTTCTTAAGAAAGGCAGTGTAAAGAAGACATCATTAATTCTGTTTCTTTGTTTTTATGAAAAAAAAAAAAAAAAAAGAAGAAGTACAGAGGGGAATTCTAAGGAATACATATTTATAAAGTTGGAAAACACAAGAATAAAAACACAGTACGCACTTAGGTATGAGAATTTCTGTATATAAAAATACCTACATGCCAGGGTCTATTTGACTTTTTAAGATGTCGTACTCTCCAAACAACTTAAGAATTACAAAACATCGAGATCTATAGCTTCCAGCTGCCAGAACTACAAACACACACACACAAGCAACCATGGAAGCAAAGTATCCCATATTGAAATGCAGGAATCTCAATCGTAAAAAAAAATTGTGTTGGTAACCAAATAAGGATTTTATTTGTAATCCACATGTAATTTTCCACCTATATGAACTTTTAATTAAATTATAAATCATGCTTTGTCCTTATTACAGCCTTGCAGTGGCTGCCTGCCTCTCCTCTGTCTTGCCTTGCATGTGGTTTTACAGCTTCAACCTCCACCACCACGCCTGGTACAAGATTTAAAAAAGGGAGGGAGGGGGCAGGGTATCACCACTATCTGCCACAGTAGAAGTGATACCCATCTCTTTTTGTAACTGGAATTAATTTATTGATGCCATTCAACACATGGTGCGATGAGCAGCTGTGAAGACAAAACACGGGTCCAGTTCTGTAAGATGAGATGAGCCCATCGAGGAGCCCCCATTTAGTCTGCAGCACCCATTATTCCCGTAATTTATCTCCTGCTGCCGCCTGAAGCTGATTTAATTCTCTGACCTGGCAGAAAACTAACCCAGCAAAAGCAAAAAAAACAAAGTACCATACACAAACAGCACAGATTTTGCTGTTGGGTTAGCATGTTAAATTAACTCTGACAAATTAGTCTGTCAAGTATTCAGTGGGTAAAACCACACAGAGCAGGAGAGGAAGCAAGACCTTCCACTTGATCACAGCTCATGTTAGCTCATCTGCCCGAGGTGTAAAATAGGAACTTCAGCCTCCTGAGTATTATCCCACCATGGCCCAGCTTCCCAGGCTCTGGCTTGTTAACCTTCACTCTCGAGCAACCCTATACACCCTCTTATCTGATAACACCTGAAGATCCAAGCCTGTCATCTTTCACATCCCTCAAACAGTCTTCCCACAGGCTATGTTATGTTGCATTATTTAATTTAATTGAAAAAGTTGAAGCAATATATCTGAATTCATCTTCAAAGTTAGCAGTTAGAATGATTTTCTTATTACATACATATGCATGAGAAATCAGATAAATTTTACCAAGTGTAGCAGCGTAATTCAAAGAATCATTTCTCCTTTTATATCGTTTTGCCCCAGGGTTTAAAAAAAAGAAAAGAAAGGAGAAAAAAAAAAAGGTAAGTTGCCCTGGTATTTAATCTCCCTGTTTAAACAAATTTTAGAAGCAAGCCTATTATTCACCCAGGAGTATGTCTTCATAAGAGCTATGGTCCTGGCAATAACATCCTATCTAGGAATCACAGCTAAAGAATGGCATCTCTCAAATAACTCACATGAGACAGCATGAGAACAAATCATTCTGTTCTGTTCACTGTTTTAAAGCTTCACATCAACATTTTACCACTGAACTCCATTAAAAAAAAAAAGAAAAAAGTCAATATAAATGTATTGCTCTTGGGAGACCATAAACACTTTCCAACTGCAATGAACTTTAGTTATTAAGTATTTTCTTAACACAACAGCAAACATTTTTCAACTTCATCTCTGAATGTTTAACCCCACACCCTGTGACTGTTTTCAGAATCCAAAACCTATCACCTAGGTCGTAGAAGACCATTGAAATGCAGTTCAGATAACAGATTTATAGCTGAGCTAAAAGATTAGTTCTGAAAGACTACTTTTTCCCCTCCAAACTTGCGCTGATAACACACCTGTTCTTTCAGATAACACACTAAAAAAAAATCTAAGCAAAACACAGCATGCAGTAAATAATCAAGTAGGAAAAAAATATCCCCTCAAATTAACATCTGAATCATGTTTATTTAAAGCAGGAGTGGAAACATGGAGCTATTAAATAATAAAATGGACAGGTAGTCTGCTGCATGCATACCCGCAGCGTTTAAAATGACCAGTCTTACAACATTCAATGAAGCACAACAGCTGTAAATTTAAAGCCTCAATTTCAGTTCTGCTCTGTTCATTAATATTTCCTCAAAGGAGTCAACAGTCGTTAATTTTAGGAGCCAAGAGTCTTTAATTCTGAATGGTGAATAGCAGCTAGCAGGGTGCCCAGGACCACGTCTTGGTGGCTCTTGAAGATCTGCAAGGAGAAATCTCCACAGCCTCAGGGCAGCCAGTGGCAGAGCTCTGTCACCTGTGAAAGTACAGAAGTGCTGCCTGGTGGTCACACGGAACCTCCTGCGGCCCAGTTGGTGCCCCTCTGGTCCTGGCACTGGGCGCTGCAGTGCAGAGAGGGATGGATAACCAAGTCCTCACCATCAGCACGTTTGCTTTACAGATCGTTTCCTATCACAACACATTCTAGGCTAATTTAGACAGAGAGCTAAAACGTAGCAAAACCAGAGCTAGGGCACCTTACACTCTCTCTTTGAAAGTTTTCTGCCCTTCAGCTGCAGGGACTGCAGCACACCATTCACACAAAGATTTATTGGCATGCCACTGGTAGCTGACCCCACCTACCCATCTGCCACAGCACACAAAAAGAGCAAGTTTTAAAAAGAGATCTCTCCTCAGTTCTTAGCACAGAAAGGCCTCGAGCCAGACAAAACATGTAAATGCTTAACTTAAAAGTTGTATGTATAAAACCTTCTGTCTCAGAGGATTCCTAACTAGTTCATTAAAATATCTTAACCCAGAGGAAATTACTAACTTCCAAACTGGAAAGCAGCTGCCACAGGGATGACACACAAACTGTCTGGCAAAAAAAGGGGATAAAAGAAAAAAAAAACAAAAAAACAAAAAAACCAAATTTGTCTCACTCCTCCATGCTGATGGCACTACACAGAACCACCTAAATTTAAATGGTGTAATTTCTTCTTCCTCCTTTGAGGGACAGCATTTCTGAGAATCCTCATTTTCTCAGGCTCCTCCAGAGTTTGCATGTGCACGTTCAGAGCTGGAAACCACCGTCCTATTGAATTCCATAACGAAACTCCTATGTGCTGTACAACAGCAGCATTTCACTTCCCACCTCAAAACACATCAGCCATTGTTCACTGTGTTACGCTCTGAGCTACTTAAAATATGCTTAATACCCAGGCCTCACATAACCCACAGACACGCACTCCTCACATTCCATTTTACAATACAATTCAACTTTCTCTGTACGCAGTAGGAGCCTAAAAAAGGTGGCCCGATTTTTCACATCAGCTGAGCAAAGTCCTAGCTGTCACTGGCCTATTATTTTGGCCTATGTTTGAAAGTTGCACGGCAAGAAGACATATATTCTCTAACATGTAAATGGAGACACCGACTCCAATAAAGATGGGCCGGAGTCTCAGGACATGCTAATGCCTGTAAGGTTTTTAACATTTTAGATAAAGACCCCATTGCCCCCTGTGACCCAGCCAAGCTGGTCAGACCACCCATCTAGCAGCAGAGATTGCTCGCACTCAAGAACCCATCCCCAGCCAACAGACTCAGTGCATGCTGATCTTTAGGACCACACCAAGCACTATATTACACAAAACACACTTCAGGGTCAGAAGAAAGACCCACCTGCCAGATCCCACAAGCTACTTAAAGCAGCACTGTCACTTGAGAGATGGAAAAATTCTTCCTAGAGACTCACAGGTATGCAAATGCTGGACAAGGAAAAGAACAACAGAATGAGATTTGTTTCTAGAAAACATAATAAGTATGAAGCTGACGGTCTGTCAGCATCTTTCTCAGATTTCAGGATGATTTTTTCCCCAGGAGTGGGAAGCTGCTCCTAACGCTGCTGCGTTCATGATACAAAAATTTTTCCAGACCCCCAGGGAAACACCAGACACCAGTGCACCACTGTCCAGCCACCCCATCTGGGTGTGCAGGAGCTGCACAACCCCAAAGCTATTTCTGCTTGTTTTGTGTTAGATCTTTTTTGTTAGTTTTTAAATCACAGCTATAAGAAAAAGAAGCAAAGTGTTCATGAAATACAAGATCTTTCACCAGGTCTTCATTAAAGAAAGGTTTGTCTTTATTACCCTGAAACAATGACTGGGTTTCTTTTTTTTCTATTTACATGTTGAAATACACTCATCTATTCTGCATCATACAAATATCAAAAGTTATGGCTTCATTTAGGCCAATGCACTGAAAGAGCTCCTAACTCTCAGATGACCACAAGAAAGTAGATTACAAATAATGCTTCATATACAGACCAGGAAAAAAAAAAGTTCTCCGCTTGTAGGAAGTTTCCACATTTGCAACCAAATACAGCATCTATGCTATTAGATAGAATAGATAAGAAATGCAAACCATTCTATTACTATGAGGTATTTATTTCAGATTTTAGATCAAAAAATATAATTTCATATCCCACAACATCTAGAAACAGTGTTTGAGACCTCACTTACTAGTTTTCAAATGATTCAGTTACATTTATTCAATAAGCAGTCATTTCAAAGCAAGACAAGAAAATGATGGACCATGTCAGATTTTAGTCTTTGGAAGTAATGGAGTGTGGACAATCTTACTTAATTACTTTCCAAAGAATTAATTTAGTGAAATCATGTTAACATACCATTATCCCACCCCATCTCCCTAAAAAACCTCAGGGAGCTACTTCCACATTTTAATTATATAATGAACGAACATTCACTTTGTTTCAAGGCAGAGCAGCACACGCACAGTCCCCTCCACACTCACTCGAAGCTTTTGCAGTACCTTGTGGATGCCCAATTAGTGTCATCTGCAAATAGCAAACACCCCTCAAAAATCCAGCCATTATACTGCTCCGTGCAACACTCCTACTTACTCCCTCACATCTCCCTCAATATTTTAATCATCAAATGACAGGTTCTTCTTTACAGCTTAGCAAAACTTCTCTTGATAAAAGAGCTTCAGCATCAAACTTGAAAAAATTCAGCTTGAATTTCCAAGGAAAGAAAAAACAGAAGTTAGAATAAAGGCTATTAAAATGTATGTCACTGACTAGAGTACTCATTCTCTCTCTCCTCATGCATTCACTTTTCAATAATGTACTCCTAATATAATTTTAATCCTTATTTGAATTGTTTGCACGTGGTTTAAGTTCCAATAAAAGAATCTGAGTTCTGGTATTCTTAATTAGAACTTAAAACGCACACTTCAGTTCTGTAAAGTACTATTAAATTTTTTACAAAGCCTGAAGATCAGATAAAGCATGTTTTTCTGTAGAGAGCCCAACGCTTTAATTTACAATTCTCTATGTTGTTTTATTCATGAAAAAATACTCGATACTTGCAGCTCCCCCCCATCCTGCTAACACTGACACAGATTCTCTATTGAGGTTTGACTAACACAAAGACTCTCTTATGACTGGTCTATATTTCCATTTGTTTTTAGAAGCTTATTTTAAAAAATTAAAAAGCCACCCTTCCTCCCTCCTGCCAATTTTAGTAACTGCAATTAATGCTATTCACGACTAAAAAGAGCTTTTAGTAATTCATTATTTGGAAATGCATAGCTAATTATAGAGCAACAAATTCATTCTACTTATATAGGGTCTTATTAAAAATAATATGAGTTTGGGCTTTAATAGTCTAACAATATATATTGTGAAAGTATCCATTACAGCAAGTTATTTTTACTTCATACTGAATGGTTCATTTTGCATTCGATTACTAGACACACAACAAATGTGTTTCTGCATGCCACCCTTCTCCTCAATTCCAGAACAGAAGGAAGTGAGCTATAGAAGCAACTTAGAGAAACCCATCTTATGTGCTATACAGTTTCAAACATGTGAAACAAGCATTTAACATAGAGTCCAATCCAACCATACATTTAAGGGCCCAACTGTTAAAGCCAGAAGAAAATGTAATGACAGGAAAATGTTCTCCAAGCAGTTCTTGCTAATATAGTCTTCTACTGTTCTACCAAACTGACAGAAGCATCACACAGGTTATCTCCATGAGTTCAAAATGTGCCTCAGTCCTGCAGAGAACAGGTCTAGGGATGAGACTCAAGAAAGTGTGATATGCCCTCCTCCCTCAACATGTTGCTATATGGTATTGAGAAACAAAATAAATAAACATGAGTAAAGCAATTAACATGCTTGCAGAACTGCTCTGAACATGTTAGCAATATCCTTTTGTACGTGCAGTACATTAATTCATCCAAGGGGCCAAATTAAATCCATTTTCTCTTTGCATTATCCCTAAAAGTGGCCACAGCAAAACAAATTGCAACACTTTCTAGACTTGACAGCTTTGAACTAGTGACCTGAAAACTACAAGACTCTGATTAGCATTGTTGATGTTCTAATCCACACGATGCCATGCAATTTAGGTCCAGCTGTAGGAAAAGAGTAACTGGATGTAGTTTGGAAGGTTAGGGAGAGGAAGTGTGGGAGCCAAATGTCAAAGACAACTGCCAGAATAATACTATCCATAGAAGTTTCCTGTTTGTGGAGTTCATTTCCTCACCATTAGGGCATCCCTGCACTTGTAGATAAATGAGTGAGAGAGAAAATTTACATATATTCAGTTTATTTGGGGGTATGGGCAGAATAATTTTCAAATGACTTGGAAATAAACCAACAGAAACTAAGAACGTGAACAGATTCACACAATCTACTTCTCATAACTTGGAGGGGGGAAAGTAACAGTTGTCAAAACTATTACCTAACAAAAATCTTAATAAAGTGATGCAGCAGCTTCAGAAGGTGCTACTTTTAAAGCTGAGGGGCTTTCTGATTGACTTTTTAAAACAGATGTTGATGCAGTTAAAATCAATTCAAAATTTCCATGAAATCTGCATTTTTCTATTAACAACTCTACTAATCATTTTGATGGCAATCTCTTTAAAAGAGATCATTCACACTTAGAATCCTTTGCAGATAAATCAATTTTATTTAGAATTTGTTTTACATTTCTTTATTGCTTTATCCAAATATTCTGAATTTGATGTTTCAGTCGATCAAAGCAGCTGTGGTTGCACAAATGACTGCTAGACAGCTACAGTTTCCCCACTAGCTTAGAAAGGATAACCAGAAAGATGCTACAGGTTGTAAATGAACAAAGGATAAATTCTCACTTCCTTAAAGTTTGCACAGGCATCTTGCAGAACACAGGAAGCACAAATTTTACCTTTTATATTTGACCCCCTAGATACCATGTCCACAGCTACCAGTGTAGCACAGGCCACATTTCTTACACCACAGTTTCAGCTATGAATGGAGAAGGAATTGTGGTCACAGGATCCACAAACCTCTCCGCCCACACCCTACCTGTGTGCCTGACATGCTTATAATCATTACAGGTGAATTACTGAGTTGCAAGAGTGACTAGGAGGCAAGATAAGCACTCTATACAATTCCAGTATGTGCTTTGTTCTGCAGGATTTCATCCCCAGTGTGGTTCTCTCTCTCAATTCTTATGCAACTACTTAAAAGCTTGACACTAGACTGCCTTACCAGTATTCTGACATTTTCAGTTTAAGGAATACTTCAGTAAAATAAAATACTGGTTGATTGTGAATGAACGTAATGGCCTTCAATCTAAGAACTATACTAAAGTTGCATCAGGGAGAGTTCTCTGTAACGTGGCACAGTTAATCATCCAAGCTTCATTTGGATTACTTATTCTCATTTATGGGATGCAAAGCAAACCAAGTGCCCTCCATTACCTAGAAAGTGAGATGTGGGTTGAGAACCATCCCTAGGCAGGCATTAACTAGTCATTTTAGTGTCTTTGGTTTAAAAAAACATAAACAAATAGAACAGGCATACCTGAAAACACAGAGGGAGATTTCAACTTAGTATGATAAATATTGGTAAGGTAGGCATATACTGTTTCCTCTGGGTCTACAACTAAGGGAAGAAGAAAGAAATAACTTGATTAAAAAACATGTTACAAGTTCATATTTCTTGCTTTGATGCCATCTCCGACTGACATCTGAATCCATTAACACAGAACTTCTCAAATGCCTACTCTATCCCACTGCTCTGTAAAAGTGCTAAAGGAAGGAGGTGCCTTTGAACTAGCTGTGCTAAATATTTGTCCTAGATTTTAGACATGCAGCTCAAACTGAACGTATTTTCTTTACCTCCTTCTTCTCTCCTGTCTTTCTTCTTTTATAATATTTGTACACATCGTAAGCTACAAAAACACGTTACTACACAATCACATGGACCAGGTCTGTACGCTATGAAAAAAAGAAAATCCTTCTCTTGAACCCAGAGCCACTTCTAGAGGAAAAGGAAGGCTTGGGGTAAACTTGCCAATCTGCCTTCCTGTTACCCATTTCCTCACTGACCAGGTCCTCCAGTAACCAAGATCCTATTCCTTTACCCTATCACAATATGCCGGTGCTGCACTCCTCCCTCCCTTTGCAGGAACACTTCTGCATACCCTCAGCAGCCACCACCTGTCCCCAGCAGGGAGAGAACTGGGACACTGAAGAAGATGCAGCCATCCTTGTGCCAAGTGGAGATGTTCCCACCGCCCAGGCCACCTGTGCTGCCCACATGTTGTCTGTGTTACTCTTATGGAAGGGTTGGCTTTGTACCCTGATCTTTTCAAATGTAATACATACACGGTCTCATGTTTCTTCACTTCCAGATGATCAGGAATCCCCATTATGTCCACACTTGTAAAACTAGAATTAATCATTCTTTTCCTCTCTTCCAAAGGAAAAACCTTTCAAACTAAAACAATGGCCACTTCAAGTGCTTACCAATCATTGCTTTATTTTGCTTTGTCCTAAACCAAAAATCATATTTTTCATCAAACGCCTACCACCTGCTCACGCTGTTTGGTTCTTCTTTATTCCTGCCCTGCTCACAGCTCCTCATCATCTTTCACAGTACCCATTACACTTGAAAGAGCTTTCCACTTCCTTCCAAAGCAGTTTTCTTTCCCTCTTTCATCCTTAAAGCCTTCACTGGTATTCTCCATCTGTATATTTTTCCCTTATGGGTCACGTGTGTCTGTATGAAATATCTGATCATCGCAAGGCACTATTCAAAGACCCCATTCTCTTGCTCTGCTTCATCTCGTATAATGAAGTCTCACTGAATGCTAACTCATTAAAGAAAAGGCTTTGAATCAAACCTCTCTCTTATAAACACAGAATAACTCAAGTTTACAATAGTTTCTTCAACTCTCCATCAACAATTACTTGACAAATAGGCAAATCTCTTCAGAAACTCATTCTAGAGAATAAAACTTGAGGATTAAGTTCAAACTTCAAACCTATGTACAATATAAATGTATATGGCGTACTTTCATCATATGTATTCTGTGCTCAGAGTTACAAAATCAACAGAAGACAGAGTTCTCAGAAAAAAGATACTCTGCTTATTCAAACTGCTCAGAAAGTGCTGTTACTCCTACTGTTCCCACATGTGTGTTACTATCATGAATACTGAAAAAGCAGAGCCCAAGGATTTTGGCAGGAAGCCAGCTTGCTTATAAACGGATTAGAGTACCAAGTTCGAAATGAATCAATGTGATGCATATTTTCTTGTTAAAAAATCCTTGCAATAAAATATTTACTAAGTTTAGGCAAAACAGGCATCTGTTATTAGCATACAACCCCCGTACATAGTCATGGTTTTCCCTCTGGAAGAGCTCAGAGAATGCTGCAGCCCCACACAATGCATAGCTCAATTCTTCACATTCTGAAAAATTACTCCCACACCATCAAGGTCTGCACGTATTAGTGTTTTCTACAATCCTATCCCTCTCGTGCAGCACACAGCAAAGACAACCCTGCAAGATGTGGAAAAAATGAAGACAGGGGAAGAGACAGTCAAACTGTGTTTGATGCAGTTGTTGCCATAAAGCAATTTAATACTAACCTGGCTCCAGCTGCTCAGATAGCAGAAAGCCAGAGCACTGCTAAAGCCTGGAGGAACTAGAGATTCACACATCAGTTTTTACTGAAATTTGAGATTAGGAAGGCTCCTCNCTGCTAAAGCCTGGAGGAACTAGAGATTCACACATCAGTTTTTACTGAAATTTGAGATTAGGAAGGCTCCTCATTTTGCTACTAGAAAAAAAAAATCTCAAAATATCGGATTTTTCATTCTTAAGTTTTCCAGGAACAACTCTCAGCAACATTTAGCGCGCCTGATATATTTTCACCTAGTAACAGCAAACACCAGCCAGCTACATCATCCCAAACGCTACGCAAGCCAGCCTCACAAATATTTCCTCTGATAATACCGACAAATTCCTGACTTCCTTCTGCCTTTCGCCCAAGGTGACACCGGGAGCCCAACAGCTTGCCTTCCAGCATCACACCACATAGCCCCGAACTGAAACAAACGTTAAAATTCTATTAAAAAAGAAAAAGGGAAAACCAGGTGACAGCATACCAGCCGCCCCAGCGCTGGCGGACACACGCTCACACACGAATTCCTACGGGCCAGGTGCAGAAGTTCCCCGCAGCTCCGGAGCCGCGTAACGGGGATGCTAAGGGCGAACTTCCCTCCGTCCCTCCCGCTGTCCCCGCCGGGGCCGTGCGGCCAGGCCTGCCCGCAGGCCCTCTCGCCGCTCCCCGCGGCCGCCTCGCCCTCACCGTTGCAGAACTGGAGCAGCGAGGAGGTGTCGTAAAGGCTGCTGTAGCTGGAGAAGCCGTCCTCCATCCTGCTGCTGCCGCGGCCCGTCCCGGCGGCCGCCTCGTCCGCGCACTGAGGAGCGGAGGCGGCGGGGGCCGCGGCGGCCTGCTGCCTGCCGCACTCAGTTGCCATGGCAACCCATTCACTCGGCCGCGCCGGGGCTGCGGGAGGGGGCGGGGCTGGGCGGGGCGCTCCCCGCTGCTGAGGGGCCGGGATCTCCCCTCCGCCGTCAGAGGGCGGCCGGGAGGATCTAGGTTTTATCGTAGAGTCATAGACTTGGGCTGGAAGCGGCCTCAGAGTCCACCCAGTCCCAGCTCACTGCCGTGGGCTGGTTGCCCCTCGCCAGATCAGGATGCCCAGAGCCCCATCCAGCCTGGGCACCTCCAGCAATGGGGCACCACAGCTCTCTGGGCAGCGGTGCCAGGGCTCACCAGTGCTGAGTAAAGAATATTTTCCTAACGTCTAACCTAAATTTCCCCTCTCTTAGTTTAAAACAATTCCCCCTTGTCCTATTACTATTAGGCCATGTAAAAGTTGGCTCCAGTTTCTGTGCTAGAAATGCTCAGATACACTGATAGATACACTCAGCGATCAAAAGCTATTTTTATTTTAAGCTCCTCTGCAGACATGACAAAAATAACAAGTTGCACCTTTCCTCTTGAAACACTGAAAAATTGCACTTTAGTGTGTCTTTTTGTCTCAGTCCTTTAAGGAGCTATTTGCACAACAGATCCATCATGTGGATCCAGTTAGAGGCCTGAGTTCTGTATATATGAGTCTCTTCACAAACCACTGAGCCATAGTAGTCCTAACACAAAAATACGCTATAAAATTAGGCTGAGATATCAGTTCCATATTAAAGCGGAGTGAAAAGGGCTCCCTCCTGAATTGCCATTGCCAATATTGGTAGAGTTGAAGGGATCTCCAAACCAGCACGATAGTGCTCATGTCTGACAGAAACCAGTGTTTTATAGCTGCAGGCTTTAAAAGAAAGGAAATTTGTAGTTGTTTAGCTAAAAGTAAAATATAATAAAAATGAAAATGACTTCAAAAATACTATGTCTAAAATTAGCTATAATTCTTTCTCATCTTTAAAATTAACAAAGGTCCCTTAGATTTTCTCGTGGCCTTCTTATGGATAATCTATCGAACTTTGCCAAAATACCACGTTTCTAAAACAATATATGCACACTAATACGTACACATGAATGGGATTTTTTCCAGATAAGGTACAGTACTAGAAAAGTAGAGCTCATTTTTAGTACCAATTTTAATTAAGAAGTTCATTTTAAAGCATCATTACTGTGATAAATTCCTCATTCTGAGACCACTGTGTTTTAATACACCAATTTTCCACGTGCTAGAGATAGTCTCAAAGCAAGACAGCTCTCCAGGAGCCATCAACATTAGCTTCATTCATACCTCCTTAAGATGTGCACAGTTTGAAAATAAATCTTCAAGATCTATACTGCAGTGCGTGATTATAATGTCAAACTGTTTCTGTACAGTTCTGTAGCAATTGCAGCACCAGATGAATTAAATGAAAAAGGAAATCCGAAAGTACTACACCTGTAGCAAAAAATGACGTCAATGAGAGTGTTACAAAGACAAGGGAAGTAAACACCCAATAACTTTTACAGTGTGTTTCTCTGCAGAAGAAAGGACAAAAAGGGGCAAAGTGAAATTAGAAAATGTGATCTAAACCTGCACAGAATTACTGAAGGAGAAAATACCTGAACCTCACAATGGATTGCCTACTGAAATTAGCTGTGAGGGTGTTGTGAAGCTGACAGTGAATACTTTCAGTTCACTACAGTGAAAATCAGCTCAGTGATATGACAGAAAGTGATCTCAGCTCAAGTCTCTAGATGCAGTTATGATGCCATTATATTCAGAGGGCAAGTGCTGGAAAAGGAAAACACTATTTTGATTTAATTGCAATGATTTTTTGACCCCTTACAATCTTATTACCCTAACCTGCACCACAAGGCTCAAAATGAAAAAAAATTCTATCTGGTTGCATGAACAATGGAACAATGGATGTGAAGAATTCACTGATATTTCAGTGGGCATTCTGGTGGCGGAGCTAAACAATGAAAACATTTCTTCTACACCCCATTTTTCAGTGAACTGTAGCTTTGATCATTTGTTCATGTCCGAGGTATTGCATTGGAAAATGTTAAAGGAAGTAAATGTGAACGAAGCATCTTAAGCAATATAGTGGGACTGATGTATTTTGAGGGCTTTTGTTGTATGTTTGTGCATCTTGCTGCTGACAGCGTTAGAAACTCTGTGTGACATTATATTTGGTATCATTTGTATTGAGTGGGGTAATACAAATAACTATTAGGTGCATGAAAACAAAAGAGTTTTCGTACATCCTTAGTAGAATTCTCAGGAGGTCACACTCCAATTTTAGGACAAAGAAACCTTGCTTACGCTCCCCATTTACATGCTGTCATCAAAGAATTTTGATGTTATACATATTTCTGTTCCTTTTTTTTCCTATTTCTTTGCATTACTAATAAGTATGAAAAATATCCTGTCGCATTTTCATATCAGAAGTATAACAATTCACAACTCTCAACAGGGTAGAGTTGTATAGCACTCTGATATGATGCAGCAGATAGCATCACAGCAAGCTGTTCCCATCACAATGCCAATATTAAGCAAAGAAAAACCAAGTTAGAGTATCCTTTTAAAATTCACTGAAATAATGGCACTTGTTCTAAATCTTATACTATCTACATTTAGCAAGAATGTTGAGAGGAAAAAAAGCTGAATATAAACACACTCCATCTGACCGGTAAAGAAGAACTTTTCCAAAGTGACTTTCCTTTCCAGGTCATTTCTTTGGCTCCATCATTCAACAGCATCGGGATGTTTTTGCCATTTGGTGATTGTTTGACAGGCTACTTTTCATCCTCTGACGTCTCGGTCTGTGTAGGACATCACTGCCTTCAGTGAGCTTGTTTGGGGCATGAGGTGTCACTTGGTGAGGGACAGATGCTCAGGTTTGGGTCTCCACAGCACAAACCACACAGCAAAAAGGTGTGCAGATCTGCCAATAGGCTTAGGCACTCCTGGCCCTTCTTTGCAGAATTTAGAAGAGGTGAAGGCTCAGTTCACCATAGAGGATGAAAGGTTTTTGTTTCAGGTCACTGTATTGCATGTCCGTGGAACGGATCAGAAAAGTTTGGGCAGCTGCTGTGCACACTGAGCCTATTTTGTAACCAGAGAAAACTTCAATATGCAAAGCATCTAGCAGTGTCAGCAGATGTGCTGGTTTCACTAAAATTTATCAGTGGATATAATTATAGCATCTATTACTGTGACTAACTTCTGATGAGCCCCTCAAGCTTGCTGGAAATCATCTGACTGCTGGGCCACACTCACTGCCATGTGAGTAGGTTCTGTAACTCATTTTGCTTCGACTTGAGACCAGTGCCTGTTTCACCATCTACAGTCTTGCCTAATGGAGCAGTCCATCTCTGCTCTGCGTGCTTGTGCAAGTCTGGGGACTCCTCCTTGAGACACTGTTCCAGTTGTACATCCCCCAGGGTACAGGTAATGCAGCAGCACAGGCCCCATTTCACTGTTGTGGTACTCTGCCTGAAATTTGAGGGGCACTGCAGGAGCAGCAGTATGGTGTGGCAACCTGCAGAGGGAGGGAGAGTGAGCTCCAGGGCTGTGACACTGTTGGATGAGGTGGGCACATAGCAGAGGGCTCTGGGGTTAAGTTCACAGAATTATAGAATACATATATAGAATTCTCTCTACATATGGAAATATAGAATCCAGCCTGATCTTGGTTGTCTCCAACAACGGGATATCCAGCAACTCTCTGACAGCATGCTCCAGTGCTTCACTGCCCTTATTGTAAAAATCTTCTTATAACCAATTTAAATCTCCCTTTTTTATTTCTAACCATTATTCCCTGTTCTATCACAACACACCCTGCTAAGGAGTCTGTCCCTTTCTTTATATTCTGGAATTAGCTGCCTATAGTCAGCCTAAATCCTCATTTAGGCAGACTTTTTTTTTTTCAATTTTGCCCTTTTTCTTCAGTGAGCAGCAGCAGAAAGTAAGAAGTTTGCTTTTCTTTTTTTGTTTTTCTTGGTTTTTTTTTTTTTTTTTTTTTTTTTTTTTTTTTTTTTTTTGTGTTTTTTTTGTTGTGGTATNGCTTTGTTTTGTTTTTTTTTTTAAGACAGTTTTGTGAGGTGAATAAATTGCCTTCATTCTTCAGAAGAGCTTTTTTCTCACCATCAGACTATCTCCAGGTATTAGAGTGGGGCTCGCTGTCAGGGTCCTATCGTAGGCTCAAATAAGGATTTCCTTTCCTACTGCTCTCCAGCAGACTTGCCTCCCGGTCCCCTTTATGAAAACACTTCAGCTGCTGGAATAATCGCTCATCTGAATAGCAGGACTCCAGTGCTTCAGCCACAGCAGGGGTCTGCATGAATGTCACTACAAAGCGCACTTCTTGCATGTGGGAAAGATGGGATGTAAGGGGAGAATCACCATTACACAAGCACAGTCTGAGCACATTAAAAATACAATATAACAAATGTGGGATGAAACCATCAAAGGTGGGCATGTTTTCCTATCCAAATGAAAATGTGTTACAGTAAGTCTGTACACATCACGTTGGTCAGAATGACATACTTTAATTATAGAGAAAACTACTCAGTTCCAATAAGAATGTTCTCAGTCACACTGCTCAGACAAAATAATACTGGTTTGTAATCAATTAATTTGTGAATATGTAAAGAACAATTTGAAGATGAAAAGAATAATGCTTTGCACATCTGTGATTCTTCCCATCTAAAGATGGGGAGCTACTCAGCACACGTTGCTTTCAGGCTTGCACCACCTTTGTAAACTAAATACTGTCTTTATTTTACACATTCAGAAAATGAGAGGGAAAACACGACACGGGCAAAGTCACACAGGTCAGAGGCAGAATAAAACCAGAATAACCACCACCTGTGTGCACTAGCCATTAGACTATCCTGCCTACAAACACTGAAGGTATTACTTACACAGCTCATTATGAAATGCTTTCAAGCATAGTATCTGCAGTAGAAATATCCTTACTTTCAAAACTGAACTCAAAAAGAGTTCAGTGCACTTCAGTGTAGGTAATGGTCAACTGCAGACTTGCTACAACCAGGGATATAGCACTGTGATACTGAATAGATGAGAAGCAACGTGTGCTACAAATACATAGGAATGCAACTCCATTCCCATCTCTGCGCAATCTGTGCTGATGAGTACAGCGTTTTTGAGATCTTAACACTCTGAGAGACTGAAGTGAAAAGGAGCAAAATGGATAGCAGCACATAATTACCCATTCACTCTTCAAAATTACTTCTTTTTCCTCTTCCAGCCTGTCTCTTACAGCCTGACATTCAGTCCTAAGTACAGGCTGAAAGTTCAAGCTCTTTAAAACCATACCTGGTTTGTGGTGCAATCGCTTTGACATAGGTTGGTCCCAGAGTAGTTCTGCACAAAGGATCCAGCAGGGTCATCCCCACACAGCTGCATCACTCCCAGGGGAATTCCCTCCCAGCAGATGGAGCTTTTCTGCACCCACTGAAACCTCAGGGTACCCCAGCCAATATTTGGAATCCCAGGGTATTTGGAAACGCTCCCAGCAAATGTCAAAAAGGGATGCCTTTGTGTCTAGCACAGCACAGACACTCCTCCTGCACATGGCTGAGATCACCGTGACAATAATAATCCAGAGGCCTATCTTATGCATATACCTCAACTGCATTTTGTTGCGATATAAAATCTGGTTTACATAAAGCCATAACAATATCAATTAATGCCTTCTGAATTGTATTACTGAAGAACAAGACTAGAGGTTAATAGATGTATTAAAAAAAAAAAAAAGAGAGAGAAGATAAGTACTTAAATTAAGCATGGTAAATAGATCTTTGAAGATGTACACAACTTACCTCTTTTTAAAAAAGTGGTAACAAAATACTCCATCTGTTATGTTTTTAGAATGAGAATTTTCACTTGATGTTGAGAAATTATAAGGTATAAAATGCAGAAGTGGAAAACAGAAAGGAGCAAAGGATATTGGTTCAGCACATTCTAAGGCAAAAGATCTTGTCTGCAAACATATACCTATCGCACTTTGGAATGGAGAAAGGTATCACAGCGCTATTTAGCACATTCCCCAGTCAGTAGAAGCGTTGTTTAAATTTGTGACTTATCAAACCCAGTGTTCCTAATTTCAAACCTTCCTATGTCTCTGTTCACTGATTCAGGATCAAGCATAGTTAAGACATGGTAGGAACTGATGCTTACAAGGAAAATTTACTGTCAGCCATGTAAATAACCAAGCATACATAAAAATGTATGTATAAGATGAAGCACCACATCACTTTAACACACTAATGCTATAAAGGGCTGAGCAATCTCATCCAAGTCATTTTCAATATTTGCAGTAAGAGTTAAATATGATAATTTATGATACTGGATATGTGCCCAGACAGGACATTTTAAAGTTCCGTGTGATCTGTGGAGAAAGAATGGAGGCAAGTGTCTTCTGAGAGACAGCCAGTAAAACTGCTGCATTTCCTTTACTGATTTTATTGGATATATTGGAAAAGGTTAACAAACCATATAGAGTAAAAGGGTTTACCTGTGATCTTAGCTCATGCCCAAGAGCTTAAGCCCATGGCCACCTCAACTAACCTTGCTTAAAATTTTGCTTATGCATCTCCAGTGTCTTTCATCAAATGTAAAATTTACTACACAAGAAGAGGCAGAAGGCGAAGGCAGACAGTGTCCTGTTCATGCCACATGGGTTAGCTCTGCACAGCATGACAGCCAGGCTCCTGGTTCCAAGATCCAACTTCTTGAACCACTGAGCTTTACCTGAGCTGGCGGAGGAGAGAAGTGCTGCTAGAGGAGATGACCCACGAAGGATACATGGAAAACTCAGCCCACCATGCTCCCAGATTCCTTCGATATCTACCAGAGCCCAGGACCACCTACTTTGAAATCTTAAATCCCTGCAGTGCTTTTGCTGTTCCAGCCCATTTCTGCTTTCACAGTACAAGATCCCACAGTACAAAATAGGGATGGAAGAAAGCAGTTCAGTCATCAGCTAGTATAAACTAGGCCAGCTTGAGAAAAAAAGCAATAGGGAACAATCCTTTCCTGCCATTTTCAGCGTCGCTTTATGCTAACTTCAAGCATGGTATGTAACTTTTGTTTTTGTGAGTAACTATAGCTTTTTCCTTTTTTTCAATTTAAATTTTTAAGTTTACTTTGAAGCAGAACGTGGCCTGGAAGAAACTTTTCTGTTCTGGTCTGAGCAGTCACCACAAGGCCTGCCATGCAATCAAAGCAATTTTATGATACACATGTGTTTGTTTTTTTTTTTAAAGTAATTTCTTCCTATGGATTCACAGACAGCACATCCAGAAACTTTGAAATTCCACTTTTCATCTTCTTTTGATACATAAAATATAGATCAGATGAAGCCAAACCAGTGACTGGAACAAAGAAACCTTCACTAAGTTGCCCAGGAACATGATCAGGCATAGAGGTTTGAATTAAGGGATCATGCCCACAAAGCTGTGAAATGTTTGGCTTTTGAGGAAAGAACGAGGCTGTTTTTCAGATCCTTTGTGAGGTAGTGCAAGATGTAGGATTACTGGGCTGCCCAGGGAAGCCATGCATGGCATGCTGCTCTTAGTGGTGGAATCTGGAGGGTGGGGACTGCAGAAAGAATGGGGGGCAGTAGGGACAGTCCCTGAGAAGCTGCCCAGGCCCTGCGCCTGGCTGCCAGCACTGCAGGGTAGGGAACAATCTGCTATTTCTTTCATACAGAATCTACTAATTTAAAAAATGGTTTCTGATGCAGCATTTTAATTCTTAAGTACTTCATCACCTGACATTTGTCTCTCAGACATTTAAGGGAGTGAGAGAAAATTGCAGCTATGGTTAAGGGAAAAGAGAGAAGCTAAAAGGATTTTGTCATTACTGCAGTCATAATTCAAGGGAAAAAGAGGAGGAAGACAAGTTCTTTTCAACTCTGATGCCCAACAACCCCTCCTTCTCCCACCACTCTCTGACAGAATAAATACTGGAATAAAGAACAGAAGGAATCTCAAATGAAAAATATGTATTGTGCTCCATAAATTACACAAGCAGATGCAGCCATGAACGAAAGAATGAAGAACACAAAACCCCTGCAGTGTGCACTGGCTGGCAGAGGGATGGTGGCTGCCAAGGGACACTGCGTGACCATGGGGCTGCCAAGCTGGGACCTCGCTCTGCACGTCACAACACAGCCCTGGTATGCCGTGTTTGCTGTCTGCTCCTTACATTCATCCTCTCACACAGCTCTTCTGCACATCAGGAGTCATTTAATGAGTATTTGGGCCATAAACAGCTCATGATATGTTTTAGAGTTTTCTGAGAGGTCTTGCAACAATGAATTTTGCTTTTTTTTCCCCAAAGCATTGTTTCAGACGAATATTCCCACATAGAGGTGAGCAAGCCCACCCAGACCAAAGCATCAGCAGAAGAGGACCAGCCCACAGCTGCTGCAGCCTTGCAGGGCACTGTGACTTCAATGAAGATTCGAGTTCATAACTTTTTATTAGAAAAAATTAGAAAGCTGTATAAAGCCTATATAGCTTTATGATGCTATATACAGAGATAATTACAAGTAATCTAACCCATTGTTTAATGCTCATCAGAGATTTCATTCAACTAAACAGTTTTTTGTGAAGTTGAAACTCAGAATCCAGAGTTGTCAGATTTATATTGTTACAGTATCTCCCCATTCTTTCATGATATCATTTCTTTCAAAACATAAACAGTTACGTACTATCATTTTGTCAGGAAAATAATCTTGGTGCCATTTAGCTTCACCGGACCAATTAAGAGCATAATGCTTTTAAAGGAAGTTCTCAGCATTCATTCCATTTCAGTAAGCTGTTTTGAAGAAAACCTGTAAATACTTTGCAAAAGGATAATTTGCCAACCTCACTGTTGTAAGTGCAGTTTGGTGACCATCCAAGAATAAGTAAATACTCCATGCTGAAAAAGAATATATATGACTAATATTCCTTAATAGATGTAGATGTACACTGGTGGAAATTTGTGCAATTAGAGACTAGAAGTAGAGTAAAATATCTGCTGAGCAGATCAGGACTGAAGGAAAAATGTCCTTTTCTCTCTTGCTTGTGTTCTCCATGGATCCTGTGCTTTGAGTTGCATCCATTTCACACAACAGAACTAGAGGAGAACGTGGATATAGTTTAGCATTTTGAACTTTTTCTTTCTGTCAGATGAAGAGTTTTTGTTTGCTCATTCAACTATTATTTCCTCCCACATGAAGCTGGGAAATATGGTGTGTGATGATTGAAACCTGGGGTTTTCCATCTCTGCATGTTTTCCCTTGGAGCTCAGAAACTCACATTATCCCAGTGCAGGGGAAAGAGAGGAAATGTAGTACTAAAGCAGTAATAAAGTCCCTGGCTACATCCCAAGCCCCTTTCTGACCTGGCCAAAGGAAAGCACATAGAAAGGGATCATACTGTTCAGGATAATTATGAATTATGTTCAGGATGAATGGCAAAAATGTTCAGGATGAATGGCAAAAGCGCACTGACGCAAAATCAAAGACAAAAGCGTGAAATGAAATGCAGAGGCAGTGAGATAACAAAATGTCATGCTACAAACACATATGAAGATGGCCAGGGGAACTCTGGCTCACTACTTGGGTGCAGGACGGCTACTGGCAGAGACACTAAGGTACAAGCGATAAATGACTACTTTTTCTGACTGTCTTCGTTAAATCTACATTTCAACAAACACATTAGGCCTTTGCATTTGCAAGTTCATGGGTGGTAACAGGGAAGCATGCAGATTCAGCTGTAGTTGTAAAAACAAAGTTTGTCAAAGTAACCTAGCTCCTTCTATGACTGCATTGTGTGGTGGATAGGGGGAAAGCTGCTGCTGTCATATAATTTCTCTTCAGCAAGGCATTTAGAACTCTCATAAACAAATGAGGAAGCACAGCCCTGGTGACCCTGCTACACCTGTTCTAACAGGTGTAAAACCATTTAGATAATTATACCTTAGAAATGACACAAAATGGAGGGATGGATGAAATACAACCCTGCATGGCTTTGTCCTTAGTCCCATTGTATACAACATTTCCCTTAGTGAAGGAAAAAGGGAGTAGAGAACATGCTTACTTAAATGGGCAGGTCACATGCTAGAGAATAGGCAGATTAAAATTACAAAAAAAAAAAAAGATCTTGGCAGCTTGAGGAGACTGTCTGTGAAGGCAAGATGAAAGGTATTGAGGTCTGCCACAGGGGACTACATTTAGACAGGTATTATCTGCTGGAAGGTGGGTAATAACTGATTGGGAAATAGTTTTACCAAGGTTAGACCATGAACTGAACATTTAGTCAGCCACACTATGCGGAGTGGGAAAGGCAAGCAGCAAACTGGTATGGATAAATAATCTTCCAGAAATATGGTGTAATTCTTTCACCATACTCAGTGTTGATAACACCTTATCTGGAACACTGAGGTCAGTTTTGAATACCATATCGTAAATAAACATGGGCTGCCACAAAGAGAGAACCCCCAAGACAACGAGAGTCATAAGAAAGAGCTTAAGAACACAGCCTGGGGAGGGCAGGCTGAATAAATTTGGGCTGTCCCAACCAGATAGGAGGCAGAAAAGCATGAAAAACAACTCCTTGAGCACATAATTGCATCAGGAACAACAAATTATGGCAGTCAGAACAAGTTCAAATGGGGTCTAAATTGTAGCAAGAAAGTCTCTTATTCAGATTAGACATTAGAGAATAAAACAATCTTCTCTCTTGTAAGGGCAGCAGAGCATCAGAACAAGTTGCCTGGGAAAGTTACAGAATACACGTGGAAAGCCTTTAAGAACATGTTAGACAAATACCTGTTCTGTTTACTAATGTAGTTGGTTCTGCCTTAAGTCAGATGGACTAGGTGAATTCACTGAGACTTTTCAGCCTCATTCCATTGTTGTCCAGTCCTTAAAGCATTCTGGGAAACTGTAACCACATATCAACTCCCATAAACATTGTTCTTCTCCCATTCATTTTGCTTGGTTCACACAATGGAGGCAGGAATACCTCAAATAATCTTCCTGTGCTTACTGATTCTCTCACAGCTGCTGTCAATCTGGGTTAATAAGATAAGGGCTGCAGCCCTAAAAGGCTGTCTGCCTGCTTAAACACTAAGGAGGGGTTCACTGCTCCATTTTTTTCTCTAAGGAAATTAGATCTTGCTTCCCAGTAAGTCAACAGCAATAGATTCCTAACACCTTCAAGGTCAGCTGATGAAGGAAAGAGTTTAGTTAATGTTTTTTATATGTATATATGTATATAACGTTTAGTTAATGTTATAACAGGAATATATATATATATTTTTTTTTTCTCCTCAGTATTTATTTATGTTTCTACAGTCAGGGCCTGGTGATAGAGAATCAGCCTTTCTTCTCACAGCCACTGGTGCGCAGTAACAATCCACTGGTGCTCATCATAAAGTGTGCATATCCCCTTTCCCTGCAGGGACACAGAGCAGAGCCAGAACTTGGCAAAAAGTCACTGTCAGTTACTGTAGTGGAATGCCAAAGGACTGAGTAGGCATTAGTGAGAACACCTCAGTCTTGTCAGCTTCCAAAACAATACGTGAGATGGCTGGGATTTGATTTTTCTACTCTGTTCCCTTTTTTGGATCTACTCCTACAACGCCAATGCCACAGGCCAAGCCCATGAAGTATGAAGGCTATTCATGCTGACCCTGGAATTGTTTTAGAAGTTAACAACTTCTAATCACTGTTCAGCAGGCAGATGCACAGCTATGGAGAGGAGAGCTCTGTGTTTGATGCTTCTTGCATCTGTAACCAGCACATCTGAAAGCATTTTGGAGTGGACTCAGTCAGTGTTTGGCTTCACATCACAAAGTACTGCTGTGAACAGCATTGAACGTTTGGGTGTGTTTACAATACTCCCTTGTATGAAATGAGAGGCACTTATGCCACTCTTTTGCCAGTATTCACAGAGAGCTACATCCAAAAGTATTCTGTACAAACTGTTCTCCCTTTCCCTCATAAAACTGTGGTATTCAAATATGATTTCTTTCTTGGAGGTACTGTTTCCTAAAGAGGTATCCAAATGATTATTAGCAATGAAGTCTGGGCAAATGTTTTTCTGAACTGACCTTCACAGCATTAACAGAGGTAGTTTCTTAGAGAGCAATTTAATTTTTACATTACCCAAAATACAGTTTTACATGTATATTTGATATATGCATATTATATATAAAGAATGGTTATAGTATATGAATTTGTGCGTCTTTACATATTGTGTAGTTTCATATGTATTTTTTATTCCAGAACCTAAGCCATATTGTTTAAAATGATACTGTCCCATCTCTGGAACACAGGTTTGATGCTCCGCTCAGGCACACCAGTGTGACGTTTGAGAAAGCTGTGACATTTGGATGTGTACGACAGAGGGTGGTGTTCAGAAACACAGAGGTGTCCCAGACTCATCTTAATTTTATGGAATTCAGCTTCAGGGAGGGGGAAAAATAAGCAAAGTAATAGTACATAATTTACCGTTGCAATATTATTATTTAGGCTGCTCTCTTAGAATTCAGGTAGGGAAGCACTGCCTGCTTACAGAGAAGATTTAGGATCAGAACAACTAACATTATTCAGTAGAGGACTTTTAAACCTGACAGGTGGCAATCTCATCTCTATGTTAGAAAGGAATTTTGACCCTCTTACAAACAAAACGCATGGCTTGGTTTGCACTGCCTGCTTGCTGCAACTCAGACTGAAGCAGAGGTTTGGTCTGGCAGGCAGTTTTGGGCTCAGGAAAAACCTGAAGTTACTCAGCTGTGCTTTCCTCGCAAGCAGTCACTATGGCAATGGGAAAATATTGTGAGGTATAGGAATGATGGGAATATGACTCAGAGAGTACAGAAAAAGGAACATTCGAAAACATAACTTCCAGAAGGCAAAGAGTAGGCTTTTCAAAAATAGGCACAAACAGAGGATGACCGTCTGGTACAGTTGTGTTTGGGGGAGCATAAAGCGGTCACTGTGCTGTGCAGCTCTGTCCCCTGCACGATCAGGGAAGCAGCAGCTCTGCACTGTGCTCCCACTCCTCTCCCCAGGGAGACAGAGCTGGATAGACACAGGCAGGTCAGCTGAGCCTTCTGCCTCCCTTCCACTGGAAGGGGCTGCTTCTTCCTCTTGTGTGGCTGCTCAGGCTGGATCATGTATGGATCCTTCTCAGCCCCCACAGAGTTGGGATTTGGCCCAGATACAGACTGGAGCCATAACACAGGGGAGAGCATGTCGATCCCTGCAGGGCATCACACCTGCAGCCTGGCTAGCCCAGTGCCAGTGGGATAGAAGTGACATAATGGGTATGTATAAGATAGCTTATCCTCAGCAGAACTGTATCTCCAGTTTTGCTACTTACTCCCCAGAAAATTGAAAATAAATAAATATATATATCTCTCTTCATTAGGTGCAGGAGTGAGAATTATACTTTTTTTTGCCTTGTGTAAATAAAAAAAAATCTACTTCCTGCAGCTAATGATGATTACGTGGCCTGTTTTATTGCCAGCTATTTTCTGAATGCTTTATGCTTTTGGCCCCAGTAGCACTCTGAGGTAGTTAGCTCCACAGATCGATTATGCATTATGTAAAAGCTTTTCTTTTAATTAAATTGATGTTCTGTCTCTTACTTCACTTAACATCTCTATGTCCTTCACTCTGAGAAGTGCCAAGCTATCTTTCTCTTTTTCCAGCACTCATCTCAAGCTTCCCCTTCTGTCTGCCCAAATTGCTCCACCTTTTACACTCAGAAGGAGGTGAGAACTGTCTTTTCTGTGGGTTTTGGAACCTAATGAGTTTGGATGCCGTTCTCCAAACTTTCCCTCCCAACCTGAAAGCTGCCACTTCATTATGAGAAATGCAGTCCCTGCACTCTTTGATCCTGCACCCCTGAGCTTTGCTGTGAGAGGTACAACAGAGCCCTGAGGCATCAACATGGTGATTCTGTATTCTTTACCTTAAATACACTGGCCATCAGTATTGTTGCTCAGCAACATGAAGCTGTGTATCACTGCTGGCTTCATTAAACTTTAAAAATATTTTTCTTCACCAACTCAAATGAATAATTGACAGTGATTTCAGGGTGTATTTAGCATGTCCATTGGAATTCCAGTAAGCAGGTAAAACAGTCTTTATATATCTAGAATTAAGAAAGAATAACTAATACCATCTGTTAAATGAAAAGCATAGGTGAAAAATATCTCCACATGCACAGCAATGTATAAATCATTCAAAGAAGCCGTAATGCTTTAATGGCAAAACCCTGTAATTATCTCTTGCTGAACACACTGTACCTTTTTTTTTTTTGCAAAGATCATTAAATCTTATTGCATAATTTCCTGTTAGAAAAAAAAAACCACAACAATGAATCCTTCAACTTTATTATACATATATTTGCTAATATAGCCAATTGAACATATTAAATATGCATTAATGGTGAGGTACAGATTTCAACATATATATTTTTCTGCCTGAGAAATGCTGCTTGGGGTTATTAAAAGGGAATGGGTTGTAAAATTCAAGTGTACTTTTTATCGTCTAGCTGATGGATTGCTTGTTATTCACCTCTAGTAGCATGAGTCCCCACTATAATAAATTGCTGCAATCCTTATCTGCAGATTCTTTTCTATTATCTGTGTGAAGTCACAGCTTTATCTAATTGGTGACATTACCAGAACATTTTTCTGCAAGCACAGGAGCCTCCTGCCAAATGCAATTGCTGCTTTAATCTGTAAGAGGCATATTTCAACACGTTTCTCTGAGCAGAATGGAGAGAACCTGAGCTAGGAAGCTCTGGAGATCTCCCACCTAAGTGGCTGCCAAACTAATCATGAGTGGGGATAGAGGGATTAATCCTGTAATCCTGACTTAAGCAAAACTCCTGCTATCTTCAGTGAGATTTATACTGAAGAACAGCTGTAGAAATTGGCCTGAACAAAGTAGAACTGCAAAAGGCCATGTCCTGCCCCTGGATGTGCATGAGCAAATCCTTAAAACTTGAAGAGTGACACCTTGGGCCCAGGATAATCATCACATAAATTCCTACCCAGCATGACAGTGCCAAGACATCACTTGGGATAAATACTAGGCATGTCTGCATCCCACGGGGAAAATGTTTCTATCCAAGATTCACTGAGAAGGAAGAGAACACGCACAAACTGAAACTAACATCCAGACATAAAATGTGCATTTTATTCAAAAACACCATTCATTTTAACAAATCCTAGCAGCACTTGAAACATTTATTTTCCCTGAACTCAGAGTTATTGCCCACGTTTTCCAGCTGGAAGAGAAAATCTACATGCACAGGTGAGTGATTTTCACAGCCCACACAGCGAGTGATGAGTATCATGGGGACAAATTAATCTTGGGTATAAACCCATACAGATTAATGGAGCTCTAACGGAGATTAATTTGGCCCATCATCTCTAAGGATGGCAAAACCAATTAGGCCATGTCATCAATCTTCCAGTTAGCTCAGGACTGTTTCTTAGGCAATACTGTGAAAAATGTCAAGAGAACAGAATTGACTGAAGGAGCCGCTAAAATGGGAGAACTGACTATTACTTGGCAACAGGAGCCTGAAATAGTCACAGCAGCTCTGATGTGCCCAGTGACCTCCTCCCTCTGGATCCCATCCCAGTAGAAACACACCCTATTGGAATCAGTTGTTAGAGGACTGAATCAAAAGTCAGTCCATACTTCAGTCATCCATTGTTCTAGTGTCTTTGGTCAGGGCAAGGCTTCCATGAAGTCAGTTTGCAGACAAAAGTATATATTATGGACCTGCAATAATAACTTCCCTGATCCATGGAAAATGTTAAATGATTAATGACTTATGGATCAAGCAGCACTTTAATAAACTTTAAAATATCCTAGTTTGACCAGACAAAATGTGAACTATCCCATCAGAAACAGTTATTAAAAAGTATTACAACATGAAAGAGTAAAAACTGGTCAACAGAGAATGATCTTTCCTCAGTTTGGTGCAGAAATTTTGTTTTGAAGAACAATTAATTAAACTAAATGTTTTCTGTTAAAGGATAACAACTAGTTACAACAAATGCATACAAAGCAAGGATGCGCTGAACAACAAAACCTAGGGCTTCAAGAGTATCATTAATAGAATTTATAGAAAATGAACATCTGTGACATTGGTATGGTCCAGTCTGGGGGCACTGAAAAGAGAAAGATGTGCGTTTCCTAATAGGCATGATAGAAGTGTTCCAATGTGGTTTCAAAAGCAAACCTTGGCAACAGTGAGATTAAAACCCTACTGCATTCAGAATGGAATGTGTAGCAGATTCTTCAGTTACTGGGAAAGAAAGTATTCTAACTGTAACAGGGGTCTTCCCATCCATAGTCCTGCCTGAATAAGAGTTCCATGGCCAAGACTTTGCAATATCAGTGAAATGACTTAATATCTTTCATAAGGATGTTTTTGGATGAATTAACCCTTCTCATTTTATTGAGTTGAAGGAAGATGGCTCGCACAGGCTGACAGCGTGGCCCCATTCACTACGACAGGAATCCAGACACAAACTATGCGGCACAGGGCTTTCCATCTTGCATTCCCAAACTGGCTGCGCCCTGTTAGTAACTTTATGGCATGCTGCTGAATCAAACTATTAACAAAGGATGCTAAAAATTTACATGAAGCAAGTGTCAGACACTTGAATTCTAGAAGGGTCATTTGCGTGCAGAAGATATGGGAAGGTTTATGAGTCACTGCTGGTACAAGCAGTAGAAATACAATAGTGATGTTTCTACACACAAGTACTCAGCAGCCTAGAAATTGTAATGTGGATTTTGTCAGCCAAAAATAGTAAATAGATGTACCAGGGAGTGTTCCTACATAGTATTATCAGTGTTCTAGAAGGATAGCAAAAAAAACCAGGAAATGTGGTTAAGAAAAAGCAGTCAAATTAAGCCCCTAGTATATAAAAAGATTAAAAAGAAAAGTCAGTTTTAGTATCTTACTTTGGCACATGGATCTAAGGAAGTATTCTAAGAAATGCTCCAACACAAGCCTGTTTCCAGGCTACAAAATGAAAACGTTTCTCACTGCTCATTTCTGACAACCATACTCAGCCATTAGAGGAAAAAAGGATAACAAAAAAAAATAAAAAAACTTCCCTTAGTAATTTCCTGTTATATTGAACACTATAATTTACAGGCAAAAAAAGAAAATTCTGATCCCTCCTGAATATAGAAAGCTTTATTTTCATCTACCCTAGTATGAGTTTTCTTTGTAAATAGTAGATCAGGTTTATCACTACTGATTTGGGCTAGTGGGTGGTGCGGTAGTGAATAACCTCATAAAAATACCTGACATTCAAATCCAAGTATTTTAAAAAAGGAACTCCCCACAAACACTTACTGTAGCCTCTCTAGTTCATATATTTTCACTATCCTACTTAATTACACATGTCAGAAATAATTTGAGGGAAGACGTATATTTACAGTAATTGCTTCTCTGCAAGTCTAGTTGCACCAAAGCTGAAGGAACAACAGCAAGAAAAGTAGTGATGGTGAAGCACAGGCTTTACTCTGTTCATGATACTTCAGCTGTCTGCTGATCATCGAATTGTTAAAGGGGCTGTTGATTTCATCAGCAATCAGCTCTAGCTGTGTGCTTTAAAACCAGATTAACAGGCACCCTGAAATGCACATGGACAAGCCCTTTAGCATCTAGTTTGGATACATTTGATGATATTCAGAGGTTTGACAAGTTTCTGTTACTAGACTGCAAACATAGTAATGGATGTATTTATTCAGTGTACTGTGTGCTTGGTGTGCATTTAGCGCTGCTAATCAAGGTTAGCTCGATTCACTGGAGGCTCATCCTATACTCAGACTCTGCACAAGTACATGAAGACTTCATGGTCACTTCCACACACACAATTTACCTCATATTCACACCAAATTAGGAACAAGTCAGCTTCTCACTTTGTTCATTGTAAGAAGTGGAAGCCCCAGCTACAGTGCAGTTTGCCATTTTCAGAGGTTCCAGCCCAACAACCTGCTGCCATCTCACAATGCCCAGTGACACCCTAGAGCATGGTATGGGTCCAAAGCATTAGCACTGACATGTTCTGCATCTCTCCATAGCATCACCACCTTCAGCCCTGTATCACAGGGAACAGAGGTGCAGCACTGCATTCCTGAGGAGATGAGCAGGACCCCTCTTGCAAAAACAGAATCTATGTCCCAGCAAGCAGTGCTGACAAAATCCCTTCATTCTGAGCCCAGAGCTGTCAAAGGGGTAAGTACAAAGGTGAGACAGACCTTAAGGTCTGAAGTATATCTCCCAGAGTCAGTGCCCAAGAGCATGAGCAGCTGGTTAATCTGCTTAGGGAAGATAGAAAAACATCTTGAGGATGACACAGCCAGGGGGTAAGATCAGCATGCAGTAAATGCCAGAGAAGTTCACAGCACTCAGAGGACTCAACGCTAATACCAAAACACACGCAGGATGAACCCAGAGTGGCTGCTCCCTTCACAGCTTTTCATATCCACCCAGGGCCACAGCCACACCTTCCAGGTACCTGGCATCCTCAGGATTCCCTTCCTACACATGCTGCAATATGATTAAAAGTAACAGCCATGTTTAGACAATGCTACCTCTGTTTTTGAATCAAAAGGAGCCCATGAGGATGGGTTGGTTCCTCATTCAATCTATTAAATACTGTATTTCTACCTTTCTAGCAGCCCTTGGATATCTGCCACAGCCCTGCACTTGGCCTGCACACAAAGGAGCACTCTGGTTCCATAACAGCTACCCTCCATCTTCACCCTGTCCCATGAGAGCAAAGAACACGTTTGCAAAGCTCCTTCTGACCAAAGAAGCCAGCTCCAACTGCATCTTATCTTCCTGGACTGTCTCATCTGCTTCTATTTAACAAGTTGTGCACTGCATGACACAGCAACAGGCCTGTCAGAGAACTCTTAGTACCTGTTTGTATTCTGAATCATGCATGTTTCTAGCCTAGGCTTTGCAGACAGTACTATTTGCTTCTGTGATACCAACTGCCAAGCTGGGGGGACTTTCTGAGCGGCTGCTGAAGGCACTCAGCAGCTCACAGGAAGAAGCAACAGCACTTCCCAGGGCCACACTGCAGACCCCAAAGCCAATTCTATGTGCAAGCAGTAGCCCTGGGCACTGCTGCGAGAGAGTATCTGGGGTTTCTGGGGAAGTCTGGGTAGAAACTCAATGCATTCTTCTATTTAAAATCAGTTTTTGTTTTTGGAGTATGCACCAAGCTGTGTAATGCAGCAGAAAGACAATACAGCTATTTAATCTGCATGGATTAATGTCAGCTGGAGATCAGATCCTGGATTTTCTTGGCTAGGTCTCTGGATGGAGATTTCTTTCATTAGCTGATGAGTAACACAAAAAGAAGGTCTGAAAGCCTACCACTTAGGAAAATCAAGTAAATTTAAAATCAGGCATTTGATTACATATCTTGTTTTTCTCCTTACTGGAGGAAAGTAGTTATTTATAATCTCAAGTTGGTAAGCAACAAATCCCTTCTTACTAAAGTAAGTTAAACCATTAATGGCATTACAGTTGGTTTAGTTGTGTTTTTGTGTTACTGCCACCTGTCTGCTTTCCAGATTGTATTGAAGGAAAAGGAAAGCCATTTTCTGCTCTAAACTCAGACTAAAATAAATCACTGTGAATGCAAGATACCTGAAAGAAACAAGTCAACAAGTTCAGCTCTCAGTATTAAGTCAGAAAGCTTTTTCTACTGCTGCGGATATATTTAAAACAGGGTAATACAAAAACAGATGTTATCTTACAACATCACATCCAGACCACAGAAAACATCATTACAGTAACCCTATCTACTTACTGCTTAACACCAAGGCACCATCACACTTAAGGAAAATTAATTACTCCGTAGATGGAGGTAAGATCCCAGCTGTTATAAAACACAAGGTAATCCTCATGTCACTGGCAATGTGGAGTTAAGTAATGAAAGAAATGAGCAACCTGCACAGAAGTCTGGTGCTCCGCTGTGCTCTGCTGGAGCCGGCTCCTCAGGGATGGACTTCATGTTCCTCAGAGGGGGCCCTGTGGGGCAGTGGCCGGGACCCAGAGGGCTCTGCATGGGAGGCAGTCGATGCCTTATCTTCTTTTTATTTATGTGAAGGTTACAATGGCAGCAGACAGCGATGCATAGACACTAAATTAATTAAGCTGTTTTTAAGCCACGGCATTAAGGTGATGTCATAAGAACCTGCTTAGGACGTCAAGGTCACTGGAGAGGGATAGTGCATACCCTGTAATAAAACACTCTGTGGTTTGAAGGACTTCTGTTGGATCTGCCAAACCAATCATTCCACAGAATGGGCAACTGAATTGCCCAGTACATTTTCCCCCTTTTAAATTGGGGATATCTGATAAATCTGATTCAACCGTAAGAAGCATGTGTCTTATGTTCAGGAATTCATAAACAGATACCTAAAAACTAGATATAGGATTGCAGAATCATTAGGGTTGGAAAAGACTACCAAGATCATCTAGTCCAACCCCAATCCACCCCCACCATGACCACGTCCCTCAGTGCCACACCTCCCTGGGCAGCCTGTGCCAATACCTCACCACTCTTTCTGAGAATAATTTTTTCCTAATATCTAACCTGAACTTCCCCCAGCATAACTTAAGGCCGTTACCTCTCACTCTACAGCTGTTACCTGGGAGAATAGGCTGACCTTCATCTCTCTAAAACCTCCTTTCAGGATAAGATCTTCCCTGAGGCTCCTCCTCTCCAGGCTAAACAATTCCAGTTTAGTTATATCTTCGGGAACACAACTGGGAAAATATCATGTTGCAAGATAATTTAGTTAGTTTAGTCCAGACTGAGCTTGTGTTTGCATACAAGCAGGTTCAGATAGAAACCCATAGGAGAACAATCTGTTCAGCTTTCACTTTGGATTGACTCAGTGTGTTCTGTTGTCACTTTGCACTGACAGTGTGATCACGTTGCACAACTGAGCCTGGGATTTCTTCTCTATTTCCTAAATAACTGGTTTTGCAGAAATCAAGAACAAAAACAATTGTTTTTTTTATATTTTTCATCGCTGTATAAAATATCTATTCTAGCAGAAAAAAATAAAGCATATGGTGATGCCTTGCAAACTCTTAATAATACTATTGCTTCATTGTGAAATATTTCTAATAGAAAATGTTGTGCATTTGAACTGCAGCCACGACCTTATAAAGAAGCCTTTTCTGCAACACACAGACTAAGTACAAGCAACGTCTTCAGCATTAATGGCATCAGCTTCAGTGAGTAATGCTTTGTGTATCCGAAGGCTGTGATCTCGTAAACGTGGTAAAAGGATGGCAGTGTTGGTTTTTCTAAGCAGCCAGTTCCACATGAGGTGAAGTGAGTCACAGCATTTGAGCGGGATGGGAAGTGCTCAGAAAGGGGCTTTTGTTCCCTACCTCCAGCCTTTAACAGGCAGCAAGTCCCCAGCGTCCATCTATTGGCATCGGCACCAGTGAGGCTGCGTGTGAGCAGTGCCCAGGAGTATAAGCAAAGGTCACACAAGGAGACTTAAATCAGCTTCAAATGACCACAGTGGAACCCCACCACTGTCTCCCATAAGAAATTGCTCCAGGCAGCTGGAGACATAGATGGGGATCAATTTGTCACCAAGAGCTTTGCAGAAACAAGAATTTATCCCTGTCTGCAGTACCCACACAAACAACTGAGGAGAAACATCTTATTCCCTGCATGGCAGCCTACTCCTTCTTCTGCTCCTGGTAGCCTTTACTCATAATTGCAGCAAGAATAATACCCCGAGGGGTTTATGCTGATCTGCTGGAGTTGAGCATCACCTTTCAATTTAAACCACTGTGCCCCCACTGCAAGATGAGCACACACCGCTGGGATCCTATAAGAGCTTATGGAACAAGCTAAGACCTGCATATATTTCACCACCAATTTCACACAAGGAATTTAATACAAGATCTGCTTGGTAATCATACAAAACCGGAAGGCAGCTGGAAGGGCCCAGCTCCATGCTTTGTGCCACAGGGCAGATTTTGTGCAATCTGCGTGTGACGGAGCAGTGCTGTGGGCAATGAGCTGCACCAGGAATGGATCCGGGTAGCATGTGCCAGAGAGTGGCTGCGCTCGGAAGTGTTACGTCTTGCATCTCAGCATTTCTGAGTGCTCGGAGCACTAGCTGTGCTTCAGCGGTGCATAAAAGCACTTTTCATTCAAGGTGAATAGTCATCAAAGTGATAGAGAAAATTGTTAAGCACTGTCACTGGAGCCATCTTTGCTTTTCTTATATAACTGTTAATGTGATGCTCTGCCACAAATCATATAGGGTTTACAGCCCATTACTTCCAAACATTGAATATAATGATAAAAACAAATATTGTGTTACCCACTGGTTTCCATCATTGGACTGAATTATTGGATTAAGTTGTGATCCCTAAGGTTGAAAGCAAAGGATTTTGCCCAGAGCAACAACTAGAGTATCAGCAATCTCTGTTCCCATGGAGGAGTTGGAGAGAAGCACAGGAGCAGGGGTACAGCAGTACCACAGAAGGTGAGCACTCCCATGCTCCCCTCTCTCATCCCCTGAGGATGCACACTGGGAGAATGAACTACCTTGGACATTTATATATACTTATATATATGTATGTGGGCGC
This sequence comes from Odontophorus gujanensis, assembly GCA_013399175.1. Lineage (NCBI taxonomy): Eukaryota > Metazoa > Chordata > Aves > Galliformes > Odontophoridae > Odontophorus > Odontophorus gujanensis. The sequence continues at coordinate 106,011 of VXAB01014150.1, read as the reverse complement.
CATTGCCCAGTCAAGACAAGGGCATTTGGAGCAATCCCAGCACTGCCCTTTTCAAATGTTTCAGGGGCACATACTTAGTGCTTCTCACATATTTCTCAGGGTAAAAGCCAAAAGAAACTAGAAGCAGCTAGTTATCTCAGTGATTATTTGCTGGTGTGGAGTGCCCATAAGGACCTCTATCTAAACAGTCTGTTCTCTGGCTCAGTATCATCTATGCCAGCTTGTGTATGTCTCTCCAGCCTTACTCAGTCTGCTCTCGCATGGATTGTATCTTCTTTAGTTAAACATATTAGGGCACTCTATCTCCCCTCATAGCAGTAAGACTCAAGCTTGACTTCTTCTTGCTCCAGGAATCACTGTCTTAATTAATGCTCTGTGAGTACACAGCATTTCAAAAACAAAAACTTGGCAAAACAAACAAATAAGGAATCTTCTCTTTCTCAAGATGGATTTGTTACAACAGAAACAAGTGTGTGTCAAACTTCATTGATAGACATCTTTGCACTGCAAGTAATAAATAACTGTACCAGATGTTTTCCCAAGGTATATCTAATACGATGAAAGAAGCCCTCATGTGATTTAACTCCCCATCCCAAAAACATACATACTCAATACACTGCCTAAGACTTAAAGCATAGTGCTGTAAACCACAGTGACATAACACGATGGAAAGTGTAGCAGTAACAGCAGATCAGCAAGGTCATAGGCTGCAGCAAGTAAGGATTTGATCAAAAGCAACAGAAATAAAGAATCTGCTTACCTTCAAAAGGCCTGAGGTAAGGCAGAGACCTTCACCAAAATACTCCTCTCCCTGGCCAACCCTTAAGTGAGGTCTGGGAAGGGGTGGATCCTGGATCCACCTCTTCTGTCACTCAGGTACATTGCCTGCACCTGAGCTCCCCTGGGTTAGCCCTGCCTTTCCCCCAAGTGCTCAATCACTGGTTCAGGCTGTGACTTGGCATTTCTGCTGCACATGGATTAGGAGAAAATGAAATTGGGACTTCTGGTAGTGCCAGTGTCCATTCATGAACATATAACTTACCTAGAGGCATTTTGACTCCAAAATGGTACAGCTTGGGTAGCTGGAGCTGTCCTCTATGGAGAGAGCAGGCAGCAGCCTTCACCCCCCCTTGTCTGTATGAAAGCAAAAGCTCAGGCTATGGAGCAGGGACAGATCTGCGACACCAGGACTTGTGACACCTTCCATTGCTCCTAATAGGATCTCATGGTGGATATTTTCCCCTTTTTAACTCAGTGGTAACTAATAGAATAAAGATGTTTTTAATTTTTGTGGTTAAGGGTCAGTTTGGAAAGTCTTCAGGGTTTGGTAGAATAACTGGGGAATGATAATGAAGTCCTTTGGGTACAGACTGCGTGCCTGGTCTCTTCAGTTTAGACAAGCCACGTAGTCAGATTCTTTTCCTTTATTTTGTTTCTTTGTAGCAAAACAGTATTTTATTGATAGATTCATGAATACTATTTGGCAGCCTCCTTTCTTTCCTCTGCAGACGCAATCTGTGTTATGAAATGCCCTTGCCTCTGACAAGGCTTGTGATTTCTGTAGCAGCCCTGCACACAATACTGAGCATGCTTACTGGAGCAAAGCAGGAGATGCCAGCCGGTTTGTTTTCTCATTTGTAAAAGTTTCCCCAAACACTTCCCTTTCCAACAAACCATACTGTACATGCTCAGACTGCACACAACTCATTAACAAGGCAACATCAGGGAACTTTTGATGTATCCATGTTTTCCCTCAAGAGTCAGACCTACACATTTCCAAGCTCACAGTGAAAAGCTGCTGGCTCCCAGCAGCCAAAAATCACTGCAAAGCTGTGCGCTGAGGCTCCCTCTGAATGAGTAAGCAGCTGAAAATAATCTCTCTTGCATTTTCTTTGGCAACCAGGGTTACAGAGAGCATTTATCCCCCTTTCCATATTTTCTGTGACCAACTAGTGCAAGATCACAGCTAGAATAACCTGAACACAGACCTTAGTTGTTAAGTTGTTGCTGGCTTCATTTCTGATGGAACAGCTTGGAGACATCAGTGAGTTCACCCATGAGACACTCCGCTCTCTTTTTCACAGTACGGCATGCTGCATCAAGTGTTCCTCTTTTTATGTAGTCTGACCCTATCTCTGTTCTGCTCCTAATGCTCCTTACTATCAGCCAAGGCATTAATTTCCAGCCTGTGTCCTAAATACATTCCTGGAGAGGCAGTGAAAGTAGGTATCAGTCCTGTTTTCCAGCTCAACAGCTCCATGCCATAAAGATAATATTTGTGCCAGACACAACAAGACTAAGACACACTCATTAGCTGAAGCATGTTTGGATCAAAGAATTTAGAAGAAAAATAATAGATGGGAACTTGAGGTTTTAGGAATGAGAACACAGTAAATCCAAGCTAAGCTCACTGAAATCCAGGAAAAAATTTGAACATATAATGAGGCAGACTGACAGTGAATGTTTTCAGACAGGATAGCAAACCAGCTCAATGCATCGAGCGAGTGGTTTCTGTTCCTGGCAGTGGCACACAGCACCACTTGGGGCTTGAAGGGTGGACACTTGGGGTCTGCAAGAAGCACTCTGGGACTGTTTTCTACATGTCTGGGCAGCAGGCTGACTGCTGGAGTGCATTGGGGTGAAAGGACATAAGCTAGGAAAAGAAACGGAGACTGAGTTGGGGCCAGAAACACAAATAACAACTCAGATAGGAGAGAACAAAACTAGAAAATGTCTATGCATTGTTCCATTAAACCTAGACAGACAACTGATGCAGAATGGACCTCTTATAAACAGGTAACTTTAATTTCTCGGGTCCCCATGATGAATTCCCTAAGCTCTGACTTCTGAACCTTGTGTGACAATTTTAATGTTTACTGTAAACAAAAAAATATCCAATTCCCAGCACTTTTTGCAGTAGTTCTTCACAAAGATGACAGTGATTGGGTGCATCATGATACAGCTGAAGTCAGTAAGCAAACTTCACAGGCACCATTATTTTCTCCCTTTCCAGAAAACAAGTAAATAAATAGATAAATAAATAAACCTATAGCAGCCCTATAACAGCAAACAATTTTCCAGCTACCAAGCACAGAGAGCACGTGGGGCAGGAGCACTTATGTCAACAATGGAGACAAGCTGAGAAGGGCTGGAGCCTGGCAAGGGACCAATCCTCTCCTCTGCTTGGCCACACGACACTGCTGAGGAAAAGGGAAGAAGCTGAGGGACCGGCAGTGATTTCTGCATTGCTTCCTAAATGCTGCTCTACTCAGTCTGGTCACAAGACCCCAGCACGGAGCCCTCTCCAGCAGTTGTGTGACTAGCTCCTATCTTTTTGACAAAGAAAACCAGGACAGTTTTCTGCAGCATAGCAGAGGCAGCTGCAAGTTGTATTGGCCTCCTGCTTCCTTTTAACTGAAAGAAGGAGACAGGTGACCAAACTATGTGCATGTGGCAGTAGGATGCTGGGAAGTATCCCTTAGATGCAGTGTCCCCTTATAACCTGAAAATTAGGATCCCCACTGGAAGAGAATTTAGGCCCTCTTATGCTGTGGTAGGATAAACACAAGGACAAGCTCTGTTCTGCCAGCACTCAGAAAACTGTGGGCACACAGGAGTAGAAAGGTGGGTATGTGGGTCCTGAACTGGCCAATACATCGGAAAACCAGTGCTTATGAGGTTTGAGACTCGGACACCCAAACTTTTGCTCCCTCTGGGGATCACAGGAGCCCTTTGGGCTTTAGCAGACCTTGCATCACTTACAAACAAGGACCTCAGGCTGAATTCCAGCCAAGTAGTGAGATCCAGGCTGTGGCTTGGGCTAGCTGGGCAAGGCTGCTTCTGAATGGAGCAATTTCTAAAAATAGGCCTTTCCCTTTCATTGTGCATATTTTATATCAGAGTAGGGTCTCAAAAAATAATAAAAATAATAACAAAAGAAGGGATTGGATTCATTAACTATTAATACTATTCACTGTTAGTATTTCTACAATAGCATTTGCACGCATGAATCTTCAGATACCGATGAACATGTATCCTTCCCTCACGTACCCTACAAGTTAATTGACATGCAGCATGGCTTGTCAAGGGATGGCAAACAAAAGACCTGGGAGGAAGAGGATTTACTCAGAATAAGCCGACAGCTACAAATGATTTTGAATCATATTGGAATTAAGTGCCTTAGTGCCATTAATGCCACTGGCACTGCTGCTAGCCCTGACACAGGTGAGGTGCTTATTCTGAGTGACTTGATTTCTCAGTGGTTAATTTTCTGTATCTTTTCTTTTTCTTATTTGTTCTTCAGAACTCATCAGAGAAAAAGCTGAAGTCTGAAAGGATCTAATTGAGGCTATGGTTAGGTTATGACAGGCAGGAGGTGGAGGAATAAAAGAGGAATGGGGCAGAAAATATATCTTGTAATGAGACTGATCCACTAAGATTTGCTAATTATAATAAATATGAGATCACACAGAAGCTTCTAATGAGCTTATATAAAGCATTTCACTGTCAGGCTAAACATTGTGTTTAAATATATAAATTTCCTTAATAATTTTAGATTAGAGCAGAGTGAAACCTAGATACCCAATTAAATCCTCACCTTTTGTATCAGGGTCTGACTGTATTTCACACAACACAGTAACCAAAACCAGCTTTTATTCTGCTCTTTCTTGACTGGAACACACCTACTTCTTAGGAGGAAGGATGGGGCACGGATATGAAAAGCTAGAAATGCAGCTATAACCATGCAACAGGGATATGTTGCACCCCTGTCTGCTTTGTCCAAGCTTTGGGATCCTGGGATTGTATCTTTGGGGTTTGTGTGAAGAAATCCCACTGGGATGCACCTCTGGTGTTTGCATAAAGGTATCTCAACAGACTGTCAGGGATACAGCTCCACCAGAACCACCTCAGGTTGCACCATATAACTTCATCCACAACTTCATTTTCTTGTTTTAGCACATGACTTAAATGTTTCCATGTTTACAGCCCTTTCAAAGCTAGGTTTAAATCCAGAGCAGTGACTACACTGAGTTTAACTGAAACTGAAGGAAAGAGCTTATGGAAAATTCTCCACAAAGAAGTTTTGTAAATAGTGGCTTGATACTATGGTGATCGGTCCTTAGAAGCACCGAGTCCATTTTTCTCTCTGCTCAATTCCTTGGTTTTCTTCCAACGCACAGATTTTAGTCTTGGCCTACACAGCAGTGCCAATTGTGCATGTTTATGCATTAACAACTGCCAGTGAAGACATACAGAGCAGCAATGCTGGATCTACATCCCATTTGAGCTTCTGCTAGGAAATGCAGGGGGGGAGTACGATGTCTTTGCCACTGGGAGCACTGTGGTTCCAGTAAATCACAAAGCATGGTCCAGACCTGAGAAGGGTGAGAGCGCAATGGGGAGAATAGCAAGAAATCTGTTCCTATCCTTGACTGGTTCAGATATATTGCCGTGAAGAAGCACCGTAAGGACATGGTGGAGATCCTGTCCTCTGCTGTTCATGTTATCTGCCTCAGTACACCCCTCAGTGCTGCCCTGCAGCTCCACAGTTCGCCTTCCCAGCCAGCTGATTCCTGGAGAGGCCCCGCTGCTGCCTACTGTAAGAGGAGCTGGAGCAGGGCTATGTGTGACAGGGTACCTGATCCCAAAAGCTACTGGGCTTCAAACCATGGTCTCCATGGTTCTCTTCTGGTAGGTGCAGCCTCACTCTAGCACTTGAAGCATCCGAGTGTGTCCATTGCCACTCACAAAAGAGACACAACAGCAAATTTAGGGAGTTGCTACATTTGCTGTCCTGTGGTATCCAGCAAATTCTCCTGTCCCAGGTGGAAAGATCTTCTGCTTCTTTTATAACAAAGAAGCAGAGAAAATAAATTATTCAGAATAACCCGTAATCACTGCAACAGAGACAAGAAGAAGCACTCAGAGGGATTACTGTCTCCATGTATCTGGGGGAGAACGAGCACAATGCTCTAAAAGCTTTGAAAACATCTCAGACAACTTAGGAAATTCACCACACAAACCAAAATGTTTGAAAATTTACTTATTCTTAACCATGCATTTCCCAAATGAGTATGGACAAAAATTCATCTCTGAAGCAACTCAAGTGAATGTGGGAAAGAACAAAGGCCATTGTTTTGTTCCCCTCTCCTTCTCAGAGGGATGCAATATCTCTTAAAACCAGCAGGGGAGAAAAAGTATGCAATGTAATAAGGACAGAAGTTTCTTCTGATTTCCACAGCTTCCAAGCCTACTGGAAATCTGTGTTTGCTGTACACTGCATTCTCACAGCCCAGCAGATTGAGTGATGGACTGTTTTTTCTGTTCTTCTCTCTTCCCAACCTCTTCTGGAAGTAGTGCAGCCGTAGCCGTACTTCTGACTCCGTGTTTAAATGGGGTGGAAATAAGTCTTAATGAGATTGTCCTGCCCTATTACCTTAAGTTGTATGCCCCAAATGAACCCTGCTAAAGGCTGTAATTCCCTTCAGAGACATGAGTAAGTGGCTCATATTTCACTGTTGTGGTTCGGGTCACCACCAGATACTTGGTAGAATTCTGTCTTTATTGCATAAGAATTACAGAAACCAGTTTTTATTAAATACATATAAGTAGTAGAAGATATTTTCCTAAAAATAATAAATAAATAAAATATAAAAAAAAGAAGCACTAAAATTTCTCCTGATCTCTACTCCAAGCAGAAAATGACCTTTGCGTATCTACTTCATGAATGTGTGGTCACAAAAACTTTACTCCCATAAGTTCCAATATCTGCTCCATATCAGGATTAAAACCAAGGTGCTTTCCAAGACTTTCTGTTGGCTGTGGCTAGAGAAGCAGAAGCAGATGTTCAGGGCTGAAAGAACCAGGAGGAAGAGCCAAAGAGATCTCAGTCTGGCTGTCCCCAGCAAGCACCACACCACAGGGATACTAAGGACCTCTCAGGATATTCAGAACCTCTTGAGAACTGCAAGTACAGCTGCAAAGAGAAAATGTTTGGGTGCAATCAAGGTAATATATAAGAAGGAAATACAGTCCTAACTCTCTGAAAACCAACAGCAGTGTCCTTACAGGCACAGAGTGGGAAGCAGGGCAGGTAAGCATCTACCATGAATACTACTCAGGTAGCTCTCAGTGTCCATAACTCCTGCGCACTCCCTCATTGCATCATATATTTGTGGAGGTAAAAAAAAGCCACAAAGGAATTTCAATTCTGGAGATGTGTAATATTGTCACTGAATCTTTGCAGTATTTCCACTATAAACATGTAAAGCTACAGGAAGTAACAAGAAGAAATCAGTCTTCCTAGCCCCAGCCCTCTCAACTGTGCAGTAAACAAAATTTTTAGATCACATTGTGATCTAGACAGAGTAGTCAATGAGTAACCAACAAAATGAAGGTCCTCAGAAGAAATCTCTCCTCCCCATCTAAATTTAGCATAAAATGCAGAGAAGGCAGCCAACCATCACCGGTATCCAGATATTTCAGAGAAGGAAATTTTCAAGGAAATAGCAGAACTGAGATAAGTGGTTTTTGCAAAATGATGGAAGCAAGAATTAGCAGTTAGCCTCCAGCCCCAAGCAGAACTCCTCTTGGAGTTCACTCAACCCTCATGGTTGACCCAGCTCATTGAAGAACCATCCATCCTGACAACTTTTCACTCCATTTTGATACCTGACCAACACACAGAAATTCATGAAAATCTCAGTGCACTCACATTAACCATGGAGACAAGAGATTTGGGTTATGCTGAAGGGGCAACTTCTCCAAGAGGAACAAGACCAAGACTGTAGAAGTGTACCAGGCCTATGTTGGCCTCCAGCTCATGCAGTGAGCAGCAAGTGAAACTGGTCTCCAATTGCTGACTCCTCGCTTTGAACAACCCCAAATGCCAGTCAGGTTCATTTTCAAGAAAGCACACACTCTAAACAGCAAAAAAAAAACTACCTGCCTGAGCAGGGTGAGCTGCTCTGGGGTGGACATTCAAATCAACTTGTTAACTTGTTCTGTCTTTGCTTCCTGTTTTCCTCTGTCCCTGCATAAGGCTTAATTCCATAAGCCAGATCATCAATGGAGCAATTGCCACAGAAAAATCTTTAAACATTTAGCACTGTTACTTAGAATGACCCAGCTGCTGAACTTCATTAGGGAAAGGAATCAAACTCTAACCATGCACTCAACACCAAGGCACATTTCCGAGTGAGAAAGTGAAACTAATATATGAAAACTGGCTATTTCTGAGCCTGCATCTACCCCATGGACAAATTGAGGTGCTTAGCTTCAAGGGACCTGTGCAAAGAGGATCTCATAGCAGGAGGCACTCAGCACACCTTAACCAAAAGTTGTCATCAGTCACTTTACAGTGGTATTCTTACTGGGTATGTGGGAGAATCCATCAGAGTGGTGTAGGGTAAATAACCCCCAGGAATAGTACTCAATGAAAATAGTACGGAAAAGGGAATATTTTAGTAGGCCTATATAGAGTGTATACAGACAAACACCAAAAGAGAGTAGCTCACCTTTCTCATGATAGAGGCTTCCTGCTGACTCCACATGGGAAGGATCTTTGAGAAGACATCCTTCCCTGGTGGTGGTCAGCCCTTAAATGGGGTTTGGAGAGAGGTGGAGCCAGGCTCCACACCTTCCAATCACACAGGTATACCACCTTCACCTGTACCCCTGTGGCTGACGCAGTGTTCACCTCAGGTGACCAATCAGGGGTTCAGGCCGTGATTCAGCAGTTCCCATACAAGTGGGAAGGAAGTAAAAAGGACTGTTCAGCCACTTTTTGTATAGGGAGGCTCCCCAAAAGTCTCAAGAAACCAAGCAGTTGTAAGAGAGGAGTTTGCCAAGAAAACAACCACTTCTCCTGCGACAAACTGCGAGCAGATTGAATGCTTTCCCTTGTGTTTTTCAATTTTTTCACTGAGTGACTCAAAACAAAAACATGTAAAAATCTGGTTGGTGTCTAAAAAGGCAGTTTTTGTTAGAGAAATATTATTCTCCAGCCTACACACGTGAGCACTGTGTGCCTCAGACTGCCATATCTGTTCCAGACGTTGTACATTCTCTGACTCTTTCCCATGTGATGCTTCTCACTGTGACTTAAATGTTTAAAAATCAGAACAAAATATCACTCAAACAAAAAAAAAGTCCCCACTCCAGTGGCAGAAGACACTTCATACATTGTTTACTGGGTGAGAATGAATGGTGCATAGACATACTGCTGACCCCCTAAAAGCTCATGACCCAAGAAACCTAACTTCAAAAAAAATTTATAAAAAACTTAAGGCTCATAATAAACATCAAAGGGTTGGCAGTGCTATGATGCATCAAACATTTTAGGTGATATTTCCCAGTGAAATTGCTTCAATTCTGCCAATGTGCTGCCTGTTTCCAAATAGGTATGCCTAAATATACCACTTGGAATTCATGATAGATGCAGGAAATGATCGTTTCCTCCTCAAAACCCTTTCCAGATGGGACCCATATGCCTGCAGCACAAACACATTGCAATCTCATGCCTATGTCAGATGTGTGTGAAAAGGGCAGCTGACTCTTGTAGCAAGAGGACTGACTGGGCAGCCTTGGTTATGCAGAACAGGAGCTGCAGAAAATGACAGGGTTGGTGTCCCAGGGACAATCTGCTTGTGCCAGAGCCTCTGGTGTGTGAGGCAATTGGTATAGTTAGTAGAGCACCAAGTTACTATTACAGCAAACTGAGAAAATATATTTATTGCTACAGATCTAGCTATGAGGTGATAGAGGTTTTTATGTGTTATGACTAATGTGCTCCCACTAAGCTGTTTATCGTAAGATTACAGCTTCACCTGTTGGAGATATTGAAGTACGCAATTCCAGGACGATCAAGGACAATATCAGACTAGACTGAGTTGAAAAGTATTGCTGGGAACTGGACTGCATCTGTGTTTCACCACAGAGCTTCTCTGAGGGAGAAGTGTTGTCCCACAGAGCAGCTGCAGAAGCCAAGCTTTTCTCGAGCAGTCACAGTGGAGCATTTCTCATCTCCTGGTACTGGACCAGAGACCACGGGTATGATTTACAGACATGCCCAGCTCTCACAGCTGCAAGTGAGGATTGAATACATGAAGTATTGCACTGTGCCTGTGCCTCAGCATCTTGAATTACAGACACACATCAGACAGAACTGGTTTTGGCCTGATCTTACGAAGCCTCAGTGCCTCATAAATAAACTCTGCATAGTACCACACACATGGCCATGACTTATGCTAAGTCATATTTGGGAAAGTTTCAGTGGAGGAAATATGAAACACTGCACGAGTTTGAATGAGGTACTAATACAAATACATCTCCCTCAGCAGCCATGCTGGGACAAAGCACAAGTAATGCAGAGCACTTCCCACACAGCACAAGAGCCCTAGACTCCTGCAGGGAAGTAAACCTGGGCTGCATCAGCAGGTCCCTGGGCAGAACCTGGCAAGCATAAGGAGCCCATTCCTTTCTCCCAGCATTTCTTTCCCATTTTACACAAGCAAGCAATCATCTGGGAGACCTCGTTGTCCTTATAGGTAAGTATCAGATGAAGGACTTAAGGGAATCCTGAATTTTACTAGTTTAACTGTGGGAACAATCAGCACGTAGCAGGAGAACTGACCATAGGCAGCAAGGAAAGAAATGTCAAGGGACATAGGCAACTGAAGAGGTGGGTGAGGGGCTAGGCACTCACAGGATCAGTGCAGGGGTAAAGTGACATTTTGTTTGGAGCTCAAATTGCAAAAAGAGGGAAACGTGGTCCCACCCTCTAAATTACTGCTCATGAAACAGGTCTACAGCAAGAGAGGGCCTTAGCAAGAAGTGTTAAAGACAATTGTGGCTCCTAAATGCCAATGGCTGTGCTGGAAATGCTGCAAATGCTGTCGGGCATGGTGGGGAGCTAGAGAAACACACATCCTTTTGTTTTTATATGCCTTCAGTTACTGTAAATATCATGGGCTAGGACTTTCAATAAATGTACTGTACAGCCTCCTCCTTCACCACTGTCCTCCTCAGAAAAAGGGATGGGATGGTAAAACCTCTCCTGCTCTTCCAGATATTATTTCAGTACATTTGTACAAACTTAGACTTCTGAAAATCAGTGTTAATGTCTCAGCTAGCAGTAATACTCTCCGCTTGGAGCCCAAAAAATGCACAGCACTCGTACTGTGAGGAGACCTCACGCACCACATTTAAATAGGGATGCACGAGGAGCTGTGCTGCACAGCTCTGTACAGCTGTGTGCCGTGCTGGAGCTGAGCCAAGTCCACATTGAGAGTAAGCCTGGCTGCATCAGAGAGCAGGCTGCTCTTCTCTTTGGTTTTGACAACAAAGAGTCGGATCTGTGGTCCGTGGCACTTCACACAAATGGAAATGGAGCTGCTGCCAGCCCTCCAACCCCCTCCTTTCCACGGCACATCAGAATCACTACACGGGCCTGGGAGTCCTCAGGTCACTCCCAAACTGAAAAGCACTTTTTCTATTTCTATTTTCTTTTTTTTTCAACAAAGGATCTGAGAACATGGATAAGGGGCTGCAGCTGGGCCACAGTGGGCTCACTGCTTTGAAATCAGAGAGTTTGCACATCACCAGCCCAGCAGGGAGCAGCCACATGCAGGGTTGAACTTTGGTGGGCCGTGAGGTGGGGGATGCTGTGCAGGTGGGATAACTCCTGATGTACTCTCACTGCATTTGATATTTGGGATCATGGTGCTGTATCAAAACGCCTCACTTGCAGAGAGCAATTCCCAATGGCTGTGCAGGGACAGTGCGGTGTGGGCACACTGCTGAGCTCAGCACACTCACCATGTCACTGCAGAATGGGCTTGAGGCTCAGGAAACCAATATTCCTTCAGAGCTCAGGGATAACCTGGTTCTGCAAACAGCAATTTTAGCAAATTGGCTTCAGTTTCTCTTAAAGGCATGTTTGAAACATGTAATTTCAGCTTTGAAAGGAAGTATTTAGCTAAAGAGTCAGGAACACGCTTCAGTTGAAAGGTCTTATTTCCTCCTCTATTGACACAAAGCCAACAGAAGTTTAGGAGGAATTTGGAGGGAATTCAGTCAGATTTTCATGCCACCTGCCACAGAACAAGCTGACTCAGTTCTGCTTCTTTGCTTTTCAGCCCCATTTTTGTGTGTCACTGAGAAAGTACGTAAGTGGTAACCTAAGAGCTACTCCCTCTCTGGCAACAGACTGTTCATCTCTTGGGCCTGAATACCTTGTGCTTCTATAGCAGTGATGTTATCCACAAAAATTCAGCTGCACCACTCAACCAGCCTGTGGCTGACACAGACCTGGGGGATAAATAGAGGAAGAGGCACTTTAAGAACCTTCGCGTGACTTCAGAGGTTTTTCTGAAGTCAAAAGGATTGTGTTAAGAACCAGAACCTTCGTGACTCATATATTCCTAATCAAAATGCTGGGTGCATGAAAAGCTCTTCAGTCACACAGAGACTGAGCTGTGGCTCCTTACAAGAGGGAAATAATGCACACAAGGAGGAGCACTTAAATAATTGATGTTCTTTTCTTTTATCTGTGTATAGGAATGGCAGAAAAATCTATGTACCTAGCACTAATGGACTGCATCAGAATGTCAATAATTGGTAATGAGAAAGAAATAGGAGTGCTATTGTCCTGAAGTGGCTGATCTTTCTTTCTGCTTTATCTACCCGTGTTACAACAGGAAACTGATAGTGTTAAGTTTTAGGTTTCTGTTCTCCAATAGATCACTTTGATAATAACACTCACAAATGCCTTTTTTGGTAGGAATTCAGTCCAAAATGACTCCCGTGTTTACATTTAATCTGCAATCTGACAGCTAGGATGTCTTCTGTGCTACGTTGAAAAGACAAAACAAAACTTTGCTTTCATCAGAGGTTCAGCTTTCCATTCCAAATCAGTGTTGCAATTAAACACAAACCAGCGATTGAAAAACCCACTGCCTTTACCCTGAAAACTGCATAATCACTCACAGCATAGAAGTAGGGTATTCCTACACAGTAAAGCTTCCTGTTGAAAAATTACTGGTATGTATATTGAGCCATTCATATCCAGCCATTTAATTCAAAGGTTTTTGAAAGATTTTAATTCAAAGATTGTACTGAGTGTTCCCTCTGGGTTGCTGTCTGAGGGAACAATTACACAGCTGTTCTTATTACATTCCTGTGTAGGCTGACAGCACTGTAAAAATCCTGGCATGTATTTACTGTAAGTACAACCTCCAGATCTTGAGGCTGTTTGTTAGGCATACCCTTTGCAGAGGGGCTGGCAAGGCAGCGCTTAGACCTGACACTAATATCGTGCTTTGGCTAAACTTATTTATAGTTGTGTGCATGCATGTGCACAGACACTTGCATGTGGCTGTCCAGGTTGTTGTAAACAGTCCTTGAGATCCCAGCCACACTGCAGTGCTCATGACATTTGCCACTACAACAGCTCCTTGCAGCTGTGCTGCCTGGCCACATTAAGAAATAGGGGTTTAGAAGTACAGCACCGGTCATCAGATTCAGCAAAAGCGGTATTTTTTATGCTGATTTACTTGCAACACTTTTTATAGATTTTCTATTGCTGAAGTTTTAAACTCTGAAATAGCTCGTAAAGGAGAGATGACTGCAAAGGGAATTTCTTGATTTCAAAGTACCTGAATGAGAAGAGCCAATTGCCAGGAGCTGAAGGACTCATAAACCTTGCAGAATCATAGAACCATTAAGCTTGGAAAAGACCACTGAGACCACCTACTCCACCCAAAACCCATCCCACCAGGCCCACTAGCCATGTCCCTCAGTGCTACATCTTCACAGTTCTTGAGCACCTCCCTGGGCAGTCTGTGCATTGCCACTTGTCCGAGATGAATCTCCCTTGGGGCAACTTTAGGTTATTACCTCTGCTCCTAAGGAATGAGAAGGGCCATCAGCCTGCCTCGAGTGCTGGGTGGGCCATGGGGCTGGGAGGATGGCTAGGAGAAAGGAGAACCAAACAAAATCTTTCCCCTACTGTGTCAGGACCCTTCTGAGTTGCATCCACATTGCACATCTCTGCTGCCTTTGTCTCTGCAGCAAGCTGCTCCTGCACCCACCAACATTTTCCTGAAGGCAACCTCCTGGGCCCTCAAGTAGTTGAGACATCAGGAGTTCCTGCGCACAGTATGCTTTGCACACTCAATATCTGTTTCATCATTTATATCAGATGCCAAATGTTGTCACTGTTATCCTGAAATATCCCACACGTGGCTCCACGTGGTTCACAAGCAAGCAGGCCAGGCCCTAAATCAGAGCTAGCTCTACCACAGAAAGAAAGCCTTGCTGATGCACCAAGCAGCCCCTTGAGAAGATGAGCAAGGAAAACCCGTCCTCCTCCCTCCCACCTTTAGATAGTGGCAGGAGCTGTGTGAGGGCACAGGAGATTGGGCATGGTGCAGCTCGCTCTGCATTGCATACATAATTTATGCTTTTTCTGTTACATGTTTCTGGACTTGGTTATGTTTGTGCAAAATGGAAGCTAAGAGGAAAAAAAAAAACCCAAGCACCACTGCCGCAGCCACCTTCTGTAGTGTCATGTTTTAGTGACCTCAGCGCTGACACAGCCCCCACAAGTGCTGCACTACACGCATATATATAAATGTATACAGCTTACATGAAAAGATAAATGCTTTCCATGGCACAAGATCAAAAAAAGAAAACAAAAGATATTTCCAACGGCCCATGTCTCTATTATGAAGCTGCCTTGGCAGAGCACTGCTCTAGCACTATGACAAGAGTTTCCTGCCATGCCGGCAGCACAGGGAGTGTTTACAAGACATCTCAAAAAATCAGCTGAGAAACCTATTCTGTTCCGACCTGCTCTCACTCGGAGACTTTTGACACGTACAACCCCATGTACAGTAACAGGCAGAACGTGCCAGGCCCTTATTTTGAAAACAAGGCACACTTCTATTTTCCCTCAGCACACAAACCACTTTATTTATCTACCCTTGCCGCAGCCATGCCATTGGTGGAAGTTTATCAGCACGTCCCCACGACGTGTCCCGCAGGACCTGTCCCCAGAAGCTCCTGTGTGGGCCAGAGGTGTCTTGCACCCACACCATCACCCAAGGATGACACTTGGACCAGCAGCTGCCCTCACCACAGCCCTTCCTCTTCCTCACCCCGTACCTTTTGGCAGTGCCCGAGCCCTGCACCAAGGGCTTCTCCTCGCCCGGCAGCGGAGGGCTGGCATGGGGCAATGCAACCCGAGACCACGCGCCAGCCGGCAGGACGCTGCTGTAAATATAAATCTGGCTCTTACCCACTGGCAGTCCCTCGCAGTCGGACATCGTGCAAGTAGCGCTCCTCGCCAGGGGCTTGGGAAAAGCACGGCGAGCAAACAGCGGTGCGGGTCCTTCCCCTGGAGGAGGAGGTGGGGGGGAAATATCTAACGATTTACAGCCGCACGGTTCTTCCACGGTACGGCTACCCACCCAGAGAGCTGCAGCAACAGTCCCGTCTCTGCCTTCTCATTATGGGATGTAAAGATAAGAATGTGCTTTTGTGCCAAAAGAGTGTGCTATTGGTGGATAAATTTGTTGTCATCCCTCCCCTTCACGGAGTTTCCTCTTTAATGTCACAGAGGCACATTACCCGGGCTGAAAGGCCATGGAATATTTATGAAACAGCTTTTAAGAGCTGAGCTGCAGATCCGTGCTGGAGGAGAGGACTGAGGCTGTGCGGGAGCAGCACTGCGGGCACAGCCGCGGGTCAGAGCCGGGACAGGGCAGGGCTGCAGCAGCACAGCTGGATACGGGGCCAGGAATAAATCCTCTTGGCTTATACTGCAGTCTGGAAAACGACATTCATGACACTGCTGTCCCAAAGCGTGTATTTTGCAGTGGCAATGCTCTGAGCGCAGATTGTAACGGTAACTTCTCACAATCACTGCTCCCTTAGAGCACACAGCTTTAATGAAGCATTTCACGACTTCCTTTATAGCTCGGCTTTTTAAATTTTGGGACTGTTTCTGTGGGATTTCCTCTGTATGAAATTCTTAGACCTTTCAGCCACGTCAGTGGTGAGGATCCACATAGACTACGTCCTACTTTACTTAATCCTGTGTCACCAGTGCTGGTGCATGGGGTGCAGAGCTGGGGGCCAAGAGCTGAGGGGGATCAGTGCCCTTTGGGGGCATGCTGGAAGGTGCTCTCAGAGCCTGGGGCAATTTGCTGCTGGAGCCTGGGGAACATCTTGCTTCAAAGTGCTTCCAAGGAGGAAAAAAATAAGCTTAATGTACAAGTGCACTAGGTGTGTGCTCAGCATCTCTGGTAGAGCTGGGCTGGTTTTGTTAGGTTTCTTCCCTCCGAGTACTCAGCAGCACAGTTAGCTATAGGTAGCTTGAGTATAGAACAGCAGGGAGTGACCCAGAAGCTGAAAGAGCTTCAAATGTTGCCAAAATGATGCCTTGGGTTCCCTGCTCAGGGTCTGGCAAAGGGCTCCTGATGCTCTGCCCAGCTCTGGGTGCCATGGGCTGGTGGGATTTGCTGGCATGAAGTCTACAGGTATTCATTCACCACAGACAACCGTTGGCAGAGACTGCTTCCATATCTGTTCATACAGCAGCCTGGGGATATTCTTCTGGGTGTCAGCTCCAGGGAGAAAATGCCACAGGCTGTGCTCTTCTTCCAGTATAAAAAGTGCAGGGCACTCTATTCATCCTTCCTTCTTCCACACATCCTCCCCATTCTTCTGCCACCCTCATGCTCAAGGAATTACCTCTGATCCAGGAGATACAGAGATGAGGAGGGATCTGCTCTCATGTCCAGCACATATCAGGGAAGAGTAGAGGGATTACAGCAGAACAGAGCCCCCTTTTCTCTCTACGCAGCTCCAGTGAAGAAAGATTTTGCTCTGACATGAGTAAATGGAGGCCTTTTCTATCTGGGCTCTGTATAAACACAGGCTCCCAGTTCTGCAGAAATATATATATAGACCAATTGAACTCCAAACCCCACAAGTTCCTGGACCCACTCACAGTTATAAAGAGAAACAGCTGCCGGAGTATTTGCAGGATCAAGGGCTGTCCATCCCACCCTGCACTCAGAGCAAGCAGCTGTGGCTCATTTTGAGGTTACCCCTTCCAACTGCGTGCAAGTGCTCCTCTTCTGCTGGCTGGAGTCCTCCAGCAGTGCTGGAGTGATTCCTGCAGTGAATTCCCGCCAGCTCCCAAACTGGTGGCTCTGCTCAAGCTCATTCTCACAAATGGAGGAAGAAACCTGTGCTTCAGCCGACCCCATCACCTTGTCTTTAGCTCAGCACCTTCTGTACAGGGGCAGAGGAGCAGACAAGGACATCTGGAGTTATTGCAGCAAGGTTGACCAGAGCCATGATTAAGACTTAGCACACAGCTTCTGCCAAGCCCCGGGAGAACTCCACGGAACACTAAACCAGGGGGACTCCACTGGGCCAGAAGCTGGACACATTCCAGCTCTTATGGGAATACTCACCAACACTCACCTTAAGTAAGGACTTCTTCAATTGAAAGTTTTCCTCTGGATATTTTGGTTGCAAAGTTATTTTTTGAGAGGCTGTAAGACTTATTTGCTCCTTGTTGCTTTTTTTTAAGAGTAAATCTAAATATCTCTTTTAAGCTTGTCTGTCTCTCAGGCTGCAAGGAGCCATGCTTGCTCCTGGAGAGATACCAAGCCTGGAAAACTGAAGTCTGAGAGGGGAAAGTTTAGGGAACTTCTGAATAAGCCTAGTCTATGCCATGATGTATTGCAAAGGAAAGGACAGCAGAACAGCAAAGCCCTAAGCTACAGCGAGTGAGGATTTGCTCAAATGCAACAGGCACAGGAATAAAGGTAAGAAACTGTTTACCTTCAGAAAGCCTGGCTCCACCCCTTTGGTCACTCAGGTACACTGCATGCACCTGAGCTCCCCTGGGTTGGCCCTGCCTTCCCATCAAGTGCTCAATCACTGGTTCAGGTTGTGACTTACCATTTCTGTGACAAAATACAAAAGCAAAAAAATGACATAAACAATAAAAAGTGAGAAGTAAGCACAGAGTACTGTAGTATTAACATGATAAATATCCATCAGTATGCACTGTCTCTTGGGTTTTGTGAGGAGTCACAAGGATGCTTGTCCCTCAGTGCACAGTGAAAACAGGTGCAGATCTGCCTGCTCCATGCTGCTGCCCAGCACACACTCCTCTGCAATAGATCAATGACAAATGCTGTGGGAGGAATGGTAAATGTAATATGCAGAAGGAAGGCAGTGGTGTATCGCCAGTCATTAATACTGGCTGTCACTTCAATATCATAGAAACAAAACATCTCAAGTCACAACAGACCCATGAGGATCATCAAATCCAACTCCTGCCTCCACGCAGCACCACCCAAATCCAAATCCTGTGTCTGAGTGTGCTGCCCAGCAGCACTCCAACAGCTCAAGGCCGTGCCCACTGCCCTGGGTAGCCTGTTCCATGCCTACTGTCCTGTGAGGCAGAGCATTTTCCTGATATCCAGCCTGAGCAGGATATAGAGCAGGATCTAGTTTTCACCCCAGATACTTACACGTCCCACTGGGCTTCTGATCAAAGTGCCTCTGAAAATCTGTTCTCTAACACTGGGCGCCAGGATGCTCCACCACCTACACAGCAGTCAGCTGTGGTTCCAGCAGTGGGGTCTGCATGCTGTCAGACTCTGGCTGCCTGCTCAAACTGCTGGTAGAAAGGCTTTGCTGATCCTGTCAGCAATGCAGGAGCACGAATTGACTGTTGCTGATCCCTCCCCTGCATTTCTCCCACCCCAGGCAGAGGGGAATTGTGGGGAGCAGGAGCAACGTCAGCTAACCAGGTCAGGCCTGGTGACTCAATCTTCAATTTTCCATGAGGCTGAAGCAGGCACCTTCCTGCCCTGTTTGGCAGGAATTTATACTTCATATCACTGTGATTTCCACGCAGTTTAAATGGAGAATGACTGAGATGTGCTTCTAGCCTCTAATTTATGCAAATTCCATTGGATCTCTCCCAGCTGTGTGCAGAGATCTCTGCCTGCTGGGTACCAGCAGTGGATGGGGGAGGATGCAAAGGGTGATGCAGGCATGTAGCAGCATGGTGGTGACTGTGGCTGACATCAAACAGCCCTAAGGACAGTCCTGCAGGCTGGCCCCCAGGCGGTGGGATGCTTACGGAGCTCCACCTGTGTGTGCAACAGTGATAGATAGGAAAGTAAGTCCCTGTAATTGGGATTTTAATTCATTTTTGTTTTCTGACACATCCTTTTCACATTTCTACTTGACAGATAGGGTGTGGAATAATGTCATTGCTGGAGAAGTGGATGCACTGACACAATCTCATGCTGGTGTATCCAGTGAAGGGAAAATAAGGGATGAAAGCAAGATACAGCTGGTAGCAAACAGAAGAATAACAGCATCCCCCTGAAATATACATCCCCTAAATATGTCTCCTGTATATATCCCCCCATGAATATCATCATTTTACACCTGTGAAACCTTATATCAGTCTGGTTTGTGGGTGTTTTTTTGTTTGGTTGTTTATTTATTTATTTTTCTTTTTATTAATGAGATTTTCATTAGCCACTATTGAATCTGAGATTTGTATTCAAGAAAGGAAACGTCTCCATCATCTCCTCTGATGTCACCCCAGAGAGAAGATTAGAAGATTAGCTGTGTCAGCTGACACCAGCCCAGCGGCAACAAAAATAATTTTGCACATTCAAAGAGAATGAGGGAGAAATTCCTCCAAGAAATGTGAGCCTGACAGTGGCAATTGTTGGCTCACAACGAGAACACTTTATGCAAATGTGCAGATATACAGTAAATAAAATAAGGAGATCAAAGGCTTGGAAGAGGATTTGTCTGAAGGAAAAAATGAGTGGATGGTCTCAATCTCAGTGGTGTTTTGGCCTCACCTAATTTACAAGCAGTTGCATTCCCAGGGGATGAGTTACAAAAGGCCATTGAAATTACATGAGGAAATATAAACGCTACATCTGAAAGATAAAGTTGCAGGACTGAGGCAGAATTTGTGTTCCCACTGATTTGTGGGAGATTTTCATGCACAACGCAATTAGCGTTAATGGGATTTCCCTCTGCTGATGTTCCAGATGTTACTGAAGTGCCTCACGGTGAGCATAAAAAGCAAAAGAGAAATTATACAATTAGGCTTGATCTTGCTGTTTCTGGATTTAGTGGCATTACTGTGGGTTATTTCAGTGGGATTGAGGCTTGCACAGCTGAGCGTGGCTGTGTTTGCTCTGCATAGATCTCGTGGAAAAGGGAGTGCTGAGCTCTGAGTGTAAATATTATGGTATCAAGTGGTGAGTTTGTGGAGAAGGTGAGTCTTGCAAACCTGATTTGGCAGCTGCAAAAATAACACTCCAGCAAACAGATGTTCTCTGTGATGAGGGAAGTCTTTAAAAGATTCACAAATTAATGAGCTCTGCCAGGTTTTTAGTAGTTCCTACCAAAATTCCTATAAATCAGCCTGGCTGGGTAAGGAGCACTGCATAAGAGGAATCAATAACCTCTCTGGACAGCTTGTATATCCAAGGTTAGCTGACAAAGGGCTTCAGAGCCAGGAAATCCCAAGAGGAATTAAGGGGGTGCAATACCATCCTTCCTGAAGGTAAAAGCCATGGCATCAGTCGTGTGCTGTAAGTGCTCTGGGGGCTAATTGCAGCCAGCAGTAATCGGGGATATTGGCTCAGCGAGGAGGAGAGGTGAGGTGTCAGTACTCTGAGTTATGGGTTCATCCTGGCAGCACTGAAACCTGCTTTGGGAAAGTGAAGCCTCCTCCTTCATCTGCAGGTCAATAACACAGCTATCAATGCACAGTGCTTCCACCTGCTTTCGGTCCTGATGGAAACCAGCCTCGAGCAGCATGTTGCCAAGAGAAGCGGTGGAGTCACCATTCCTGGAGATTTTCAAGAGCTGTGTAGGTGTGGCACTGAGGAACGTGGTTTAGTGAGCATGGTGGCAATGGGTTGACAGATGGACTTGGTAATCTTAATAGTCTCCAGTGTTAATGATTCTATGATTCTAACACTGAATAGTTACAAGAGCCTAACACATTCCCACCTTCAAATCACCACCTTCCCATCACTAGTCCCAACCTCACAAGCTTCTGTCTACTTAGGATCATGTCAAACTTAGCAAGGTGCTTTCACCAGCCCAGCAGAAAACACACCATGAAAATTGTCACTGCTAATGGTAGCCATGGTGGGTCAACAAAAGATCTGAGTTTCATCCCATATTTGCAGGAGGAGCAAACTACACTCCAGCTGTCAGCAAATACATGACCTAGGATAGGACTGAGCAAGCAGGAGGTGATGGGCTGCATAATCATGGCCAAAATCACAGCTGTCAAGCACTTCTCTTGCAACCTTGTGCTATGAAAAGTCTGGGATTTCCCAGAAAGTGCTCCACTGTCCTGTGTTTTCTGGAATAGCCACTAGCAGAGTGAGCACCTGAGAGGAGCAATAATCTCTGTTTGATCTCTCCACTGATCTGCTCCACCAGGCACTGTTCTCCCCAGGACTGGGCGTGGGCGCACTAGGCAAGGAAACAGAATTAATGAAGGAACTGCTAATGGAATCAGAGCTGAGCAGCAGGGAAAACTATTTATTAGGTTGTCTATGAATTTTGTACCACAGCGCAACACAATCCACTTTACAATCCACTTTCATTTGCTTCTTTGCAAACATTTGTTAAGGATGCTGGCCAGCAGGAGCGACCAGGGAGGAGCTTTATTTCATAGTCATGTGGGAACGCCTCCGCCTTACAACAAACACAGCCACAATTAACGGAAGGGGTGACCTTGTTGGCAGTTTCTGCAAAGAGGACAAGACTCCATGGGAATAACAAATAAAGCAGATTAGTATCACTTACGTGACCTTCGTGAGACAAGCTGGGGCCGAGGGGAGTTGCTGGGGCTGTCACAAGGTTCCTGCTGTCACCACAGGGAAAGGTCCCAGGGCAGGGAATGGATTTTCCCAAGGTTACCCATTATGGGTGAGGGGCGAGCAAGTGAATTCATGGAACCAGGCTGTCAGACTTTTTACTAGAAATCTCAATGAATGGAAAAATATTTTCACCCAGTGGGCTGAACATTTAGGGGTTTTGGTTAGGAGCAGCTGCTGCAGAACTGCTGGAAAAAGAGCTTCATGTATACGTATTCTTTTGGTTGCTTAGCCAGTCCCTGCCCTCTGCCTGGCCAGGATGTGCACTGAAAAGCTGCAGGCACTTTGGTTACTCTTTTCAAGGTACTCTATGGTCCTGCAGCCAAGTGCTTCTTTCAATGTATGAGCAAATGCTGCGGCCTGCCCTGTGATCCAGGGGAAGCAATTTCAAGCTGTAGAGGCAATAATCCTCGTAATTTCCTAGTTTGGTGCATGAAGCCGCTGTTCCCTCCTCAATCCTAGCTCTGCTCCAGGACTGGCTGTCTGCTGTTTTCATTTCTGTACGCAGACATTACAGTTTGCTGCATGGAACAGCCAGGGGAATCCCAGGGCTTTAATACCAGTGAGGCCAAGAGCTTCCATCCTGGGCAGCTTCATAACCCCAGGGCTGCCCCTTGCAGAGCTGAGCAGTGCCCATCCATGAGCCCTTACCCCAGGCACAAAACCATGCCATCCTTCTTACTGTGTCCAATCCTCTTACTGGATCCAATCCTCACCTATTGCTTTATTAATCTGCAGAAATGACACAAGCTGCTCAGGGATCCTGGCACTCTTGGGGCACTCTGTCAGTGCACAGCACCTAACATTTCATCACAAAATTACACTTAAAAGTTACAAAACCTTATTAATGAGATGACATTAAGCTTGCAAGGAATAGATCGGAGAAATACAAAGGCTGCAGAGCTGAAAATAAGTCCATCACTAATCTTTTAGTTAGGAAAGTAGCAGAGGCCCAAGAGCAATCTGTCTCACAGCAGAGCTCACATCTAAGGAAAATCCACATATGAATCATTGAATAACCGAAGTCAGAAAAGACCTCCAAGATCATCCAGTCCAACTGCCCACCTACCCCAGAATTTCCCCACTAAACCACGCTTCTTAGTGCAATGTGTACAGATAAGAGTCAAGTTGTTTGTTTTGCAAAGGGCAGCCTGGAAGTCGTATTTACACTTGGAGTTCTTCCTCAGAGGGAAGGGAGAAAAAGCCAGTATTCCTTTCAGTACATATGCATGCAGAAACTTAGCTGCTCAGTTCTCAAATGTTATGGCTTTCCAGTCTCCCCATGGGCACAGCATCCCCAGACTCCTTCCTGATATCCACTGCTTCCTCTGAAAGCCCCTGACACCTCAACAGCTAAGATCAGCACTCACCTGTCTGAGGGTAGAGCTTGGCATGCTGATTTCCTGAAGCTTGATGTCCTTTTTCATCCCAGTTTCCTCAAGAAAAATGATGTGCACAGTCCCTTCTGTAATAAATCCTTCACCTGCTGGCTGGTATCAAGATCCTAGAGTTTTCAGAAGATAGTTGTGGCTCAGGACAGGGGAGAGATCTGCCTGTTTGAATACTGCTGCACCAGAGAAAGGCTGGCAGCGTGAGGGGGTTTCCATCAGCCTGTGTGTGTGGCCATGCAGCACACACAGAGCCCTAAATCCCACATAGATGGGATGATGGGGCTGTGGGAAGAGGGGTGAGAGACAGAGATGGGAAGCTGCCATGAGGGCCATGGGTGACTGCCATGATGTTCTGGGATTGTGACAGAGGGGCAAGCTTGTCTTGCTGCAACCAGAAAGACAGGGCACTAAGAGAGGGGAAAAAAGAATTTTCACCTTCCTCTTCCTCATTTCCACTGCCAGCCTTCCGCACCACTCAGAATGGGGAGGCACAACTGTCCTTGCTGCAATCCCTGCTGCCCAGCTGTTTCACCAACCTGACCAGCCACCAGAGACCTCGGGGCAGAGACACGGCTCCTCCCATGGCTCCTTTCCATTTCCCTGCTCCCTGCTATTTATTGCTCTGTGGTGCTCAGGGCAGGAATGCAGACCAGGCAGGCTAAGTTTAGTTCGTGGCTCTGCTAGAGATTTTTTCCCTGACACTAAACAACAGATTAAGTTTCTCTGTGCCTCAGTTTCCCTCTGTAAGCCATAGATACCAAAGTTCCCCTTTGTAATCTGTCCTGGGCAAGAGCTGCTACATTCTACCAGTTTTTGCTCTGTGTGTTATTGGAGTTCCTGCCCTCAGTGAGCTCTTGGCTAC
Organism: Odontophorus gujanensis; assembly: GCA_013399175.1. Classification (NCBI taxonomy): domain Eukaryota; kingdom Metazoa; phylum Chordata; class Aves; order Galliformes; family Odontophoridae; genus Odontophorus; species Odontophorus gujanensis. The sequence goes on along the minus strand of VXAB01014150.1, from coordinate 81,793 downwards.
TTATGTAATTTCACGTACTTTCATGTGTTTTCATCAAGGGACTTGTTACAGTTTTGATATGGTGTACAAAATACTGACCAGAGTTGAAATAAAATTCTTCCCAGCATGATTTTCCAGTTCGTATGAAGTTTCACTTGAATGATAATTCTCTAACAAATGAATCTGGGATTGTTTCCACACTTCTGGAACTGATGTAGGCACAGAAAGCATATCACAGAATCACAGAACTGCAGGGTTGGGAGATCATTGAGTCCAGCCACTCTACTAAAGCAGACTCCCTACAGCAGGTTGCAGTCACACTGCTAGCCCACATCTGATATGCCACCTACCATCACACCTCGGTCCTGTTGCACACACCATCCCTTCCCTGCCCCCGCCAGACCCACGGAGCACCTCTTTCAAGCTGCATTGCCATCAGATGCATTTGATTGTGTTCTTCCCAAGGCAAATCTCATTGTGTTATTTTCCACCCAGGTTTCTGACCTTGCTACTTCCTTTTATGTTGTCTTTCCTCACCAGCAGGTACAAGCGTGAATTATCGTTATCCAGGAAAGTCATTAGCATTTAGCTCCCTTCTCCACATCAGCAGTGAAGATGTCAGCTAAAATTGATCTGCTGGGGATGGCAAAGAGGAAAAAAGCACTCCTGTGTGCTCCAGCAGCAATGGCCTAGGCACGTCTGTGTTACAGTCCTTCCTGTAGGCTCCCTTGGAAAAATCCACTTTGGGAGATATAACCAGAGCATTGCCCAGCAGTGCTTTGGGGCTGAGATGTCTGGAGTCTATTCTTGCAACAAGAGCAACAGGAAAACAAACATTTCTATCAATGAGCTGGAGACTTGGCACAATGCTGTCTCTTTAAAAATGCTAACTGACAATACATTACAAAGCAAACCTCTTCTATCACATCCATATTTTGTCTGCACCTCAGAACTGGAATTAATGGCACAAGAGGTTTCATGTGACAAGCTGTCCTCAGGGCAGACTTTTTATTTCTATCTACATCAACAATGCTCTCTTAATGGTTTCTCTTGGCAGAAATGTTCCTTTGGTGCTCCCTCGCAGAGAGCAGGGATGTAATTCACATTTTTCTCTCTGCTAATGAAAACTTCCCTTACATACAATAAGACTAAAGAGAGCACTTTCTCAAAGATGGAAGAAGATGCACAAGGATGCACACAGCACGAGGTGAAGAGAAATCCTGTCTGCAAAGCCTACCTGCTGGGTAAAGCAACCTCTAATTCAGATTGAATATGGTCTAAATTAAACACCATGAAGCATCAGCAGTCCAAAGGCAGATGATCTGATTTCACTGAAGCTATGCCAGGACTGAATTTGACTCTCAGCGTTCTGTGGTATCTACGATTATGGCCAGGAAATCTGAAATACACACACACAACCAGGCATGGCTGCCCTTGTTATGGCTGGTGCTCCAAAACATTCAGCTGCTTCTCAGCATCCCTGGTGAATATTTTGGGTGGTCATCTACCTCCATCTTCAGGAAAAGGTTACTGCGGCTCTCTGAAAATACGAGGAGCAATAAAGCAGTTGTGCTCATGTACATAATAAAAATTAGATTGAATGTATTTTTTCTAACCAATTCAAAGGCATAAAGAATAACAAAAACAAACAAAAAAGTGGTAACCTTTATGTAAGTCCTGTTTGATGTAACATACAGAGCATAATGAACCCATCCCAGAGCAAATCAACCCACAGCAGGATAGAGCTGCACAGAAATTAACACCAAGAAGAATCAGAGGGCAATGAACCACAGGATCCCAAGGATTTTTAGACACCAGATTACAGATCTCAGGCTATTAGCCTTCAGAGTACAGGGTCAGCACTCACAGCTTGGCCTTATACAGTCCCCTCAGCACTTTGAATACCCGAAATTAGAGTTCTGTGTTTGTTGTTTTGGCTGCATTTGCTCTGTATTGATTTTTTAATTCTGGGATGTGAAGGAAGCTAACACTTCTAGCTCTTCTTATCAGCGACCCCAATAAATAAAGTCACATGTATGGGGTGGCTCTGCAAATTCATTTTGTTGGATGAAGTTTAATAAAACCACAAACCTGGTCTTTTTTTTTTTTTTTGGTTCAATTCCTAAATTATATCTGGATATAATGTTTGTTTGTGAGGGGTATTCCAAGCAATAATTAAATTCCTTTGGGTATTTTATCTCCAGTTTATTCTCCATTACCTACAAATCTCTCACTATATAATTCTGCAAAATATTGTCTCATGCTTATGCCTCTGTTTTTAGAAATAGTCCTTATACAAAAGGCAAAACTGAATGTACTGGCACTGAATGTTGCAGAACTGGTGCCGCACAAGAATAAGGCAACACATTAAACCTTGAAATTCATAGACTCTTAGAGATACCTGATGTTTCCAAAATGATTCTCTAAACCTGCACAAAGTGTAGGGTGAATAACCCCCAAAACAATAGTATTCAGAGAAAATAGTGAGGAAGATGGTATATTTTGCTGGGCTTACCTGGATGGTAAACAGACAGCCAGTAAATAAAGAGAGGCTCACCTTTTGCAGATGGTTACAGTTTGCTGATAACTCCTCAGGGGAGGAATCTCCAACAACAGATCCTTCCCCAGTGGTGGTCAGCCCTTAAATGGGGTCTGGGAGAGGTGGAGCCAGACTCCACTCCTTCCAGTCACACAGGTACATTGCCTTCACCTGTGCTCCGGCAGCTGACTCAGTGCTCGCCTCAGGTGATCCATCAGTGGTTCAGGCCGTGATTCAACAGTTCCGTACACTAACACAGATGGTGAGGTGTCACAGGTTGTTGATGAACAACACATAAAGGAGATGAACCTCAGTATTGTACATGGCCTGATTGGATGTCTTGTGCTTTGTCCATCCTGGCGGACATCCTCACCACCAGCACCAGCAGAAGGATCTGCTCTTCTGATGGATGTCAGCGGTGGTGCTCGTGGATCCAGTGGCAGACCTTAGCCCCCTCCCAAATCTCCCTCCATGTGGCCATCGGGTTCCTCTCCTCTCTAATCTCACATCACTGCACTCACATAGTCTTCAGCTTGTTCCACCACTTGTTTGTGCTCTGCCTCCCTGTCTGAGAAAGAAAAAAAGCTATGCCGATGTGACTGAAGATAATGAGCTGCTGATTAGCACTGGAGAACACAACAGAAAACATTTCATTTAAATTGCCTTTCGTGTTGAGTTAATTAAAATAAAACACAAAGCTTCTCAGTTTCATTATGATGCCTGCTTGGCTCAAAGCAGTGGGACTAAACAGGTTTGCAATTAATATTTTTGTTGCCTTCCACCTGCTATTAACATAACAACAGAGACTAACAGCACCTTTCTGACTGGATTCCCAGTGATTTAGTGCTGCCGGACTACTGACATCCTCCTGCAGCACACACACAAACTGTGGGAGATGTCTAACCTACCACTTGCCCTTCTGCATTTGTATTTGGCTTTATATAGTGCTTCCATATCTCTCATCTGCCCAATGATGCCAGTGAGAACTTTGCTTGGGAGACTGTAAAAGCTTTGGCTGGAGCATTATGGAGATTTCTGATCCCGGCTCGATGGTTCATAAGGTCTGAGAACGGGTTTGAAGTCAGTCGGAGGAACACTGCAATCAGTAAGGCCGCGGAAAAGTGAGTGATGCTCATGGACGATCCCTTTCTCTGCGTGCGCGGTTTCCTACAGCCGTCTATAAACCCTGTGGATATGTGACTGCCCTCTCCTGGAAAACAGCAGCATTGCTTTTGCATTTTTTCTAGCGTGCAGAACGCTAGACCTAAAGAAAATTAACATTTCTTTGTTAATTTTGAGTTATATCATGTGTATTGTATGCATATAACATCTGTATAATTTATATACTTTGTATGTCATATACATAGGTATAAATATATATAGCCAAAAGCACAAATAACTGAATTTTCTGCCACTCTCAGTGCTTGGTCCTACACAACTCCTCTTCATGCAGCAATTTATAAATACACGTTCTTTTTCTGCTTATCAACATTATCAGCTCAAAAAAAAAAAAAAAAGTCATTTTTGAAGCAGCTGCAGGTCCAGCCCCAATCTATGCAACTTCTCTCACCTACAAATTAATCATAACAATGACAGTATTGAGTCTAAAGGGAAGATACTCATAGGTTTTTGCAAATTGCTATCTATTTTTTAGCAGTTTCATCACAAAACAGAAATAGAATTTGACTGCCTGTAACAAACTAAATAATTGATAAAGGGTTTTTTAACAACAACAACAACAAAATGAATGTTTCCATAACAAGTGGAGAATATTATATTAATTTCCAACAAAATTCACACTTGGAGATTCATTTCATCATAGCCAGGCAGTAACAGAGCACCAAGAACAGCAAAGCTTTGTGTAGCTGTCACCACGCTGCATCTCTGTTAGTGCAGAACTGAGTTTTACCTCTGGGCAGCTCTGAGAGCTCCCATTTGAAAATCAGATCACAATGTCTGGCCTAGGTCTGACTGCCCACATGAAAATGTCCGCCTTTGCTAATTGGTCTCCAGTGTGGGACAGAGGATGTATAGTTAATCATTCAAGAAGCTCGTTAGGCTTGCACCATATTCATTGTTACGTTTGCTGGTTTCTTATGTGCTTGAAAGTGTTGTACAGCCTCTCCTCAGTAACACCAGGGGAAGTAATAAACCTAATCAAATTAATTATCCCTCTTTTACATTGGTATTCCTCCATTAATTTTAACGGCCTCATTTGATATATGCAGGTGTACAGGGTTCCAGCCGTTGTCTTTGCTGTTGTTAAAAATGAACTTTAATCCAAAAAGGTCAGAAAAGCATCCATGGGCATATTTGAACATTCTTTATTCTTCATCTCTTTCAAAACTATTTAAGAGGAGTAATTCATTTTAAGGTGTTTTGCTGAAAAGGCAACCTAAAGCAGACAGATCTGCTTTAATAGACATGCAGAATACTAGAAAGCATTGAATTCAGTGAGAGTTTGTGGTGTGGCTGTGTCTGAGGTTCATGCCTGGCTACCAAAATTGGCATTAATACCACAGAGTCTCCTACAAGGACAGATTTGCTAAATGATACAGAGATGCTGTGATGCTCTGACCATTAATTTTCCCTGTTAACAGCGGTGGTGATGCTACAAGCCATAGCATGAGAGATCAGGAGAAGCCCTTCTCTGTGGGCCCACCAGCACAGCAGCCAGAGCCAGGCAATCCCCTTGGTGTGGGCTGATGGTGCTGACAGTGGGGAGATAGAAAGGGGCAGGGCACAGTGCTCGTGCATGGAAACACTCACTAAAATAACAGTGTTCTTCTGTGAGCATGAGATCTGCTCTGTGAAGAGATGCTGGTGTGAGATGGGCACAGAGCAGTTACCCACACTCTGGGTGATATCATTAGAGTAGAAAAAAGTGAACAACAGGTAGGAATGCACAGCAAGAGCAAAATGTGAGAGCAGACAGATGTCAGCTCCATTAGCTCATTAAGGGTGGAGATGTTGGCATGCTGGGAAATCATTGTCCACTTTACGTCTAGATATTGGAAAGAAATTTACTAAAAGAGCCAAGGCAGTCTGAGCACTTGAGCTGCTTAATTATGCCTTTTAAAGTTGTCTTTGAAGCCACAGAGCAAAGGATGAATGAAATACTCTCTGAAGCTCCTTATTAGTCATTCCTTTCTCCTATGGCAATAATTACGTTGTTCTACATTGAAACGAGTGTTCCTAGTGAATCCCCATACTCCTCAGTAACACTTGCAGCAGGGCAAGCTGTGATAATGATGCAGGTAATTAGAGCTGGGCCTGTGGGATACGAGAGCCACAGAGGTCAGCTGTAAACGTCCCTCATGGGCAGAGCATCACAGGCTCATCTCCAGAGGCTTAGGCCAGGTGTGAAAACCTTAGGATTTGGGGAAATTGAGAGCAAATGGTTTGACTGCTGCTCATCTGTGCAGACTCTAAGGGAATTTCCTTCCATACTGCTGGCCACATGCAGAATGCTGGATCAGATCTTTTCAGATTTCAACCACTAGGAAAGACTGTTATTCTTTAATCATCTTCCTGTGCAATGTGCTGCATGACCTATGACACAGACAACAACATCAACTGTCCTGACTCTGTTAAACCTTAAAACCCACCTGCTAATGGCCTATAGCAAACAACCAACAACAAAAAAGCAACCCATAAAAAAAATAATGCTCCGACACTGATGTCTGAGCAGCGTTTTCTGCCCCCGATGCTACATCTGCCATTGGAAAAGCAGGACTGTACCAGAGCCACATCCTGCTTGGGATGGCAGAGGGTGAGAGCTGAGATCGTGCAGCCCTTGACTTAGCCACCACACGTCCCTGCACAGCTCACAAACCACAGCATCGTGCCGAGCATGGTTGGCTGTGAGCCTGAAGGAACTCTAATTACAAAAGAAAGAGGGAAAGGGAGGTAAAAATAAGTAAAACCCGTGTTTAAAAACAGAACCCTCCTTCCATAACCCTATCCTTCTTCACCCCCTGATGAGCACATCGCCTGCCTCTCTGCCTTTGCACTTGCAGCCCTGCCTGCACCGGCCCAGCACGGCCACAGGAGGGGACCACTGCAGCGGCTTTCCCCAGCCCGCACCGCGCGGGGATGGAGCCAACTGCCACGCGTGGCCGAGCTCCCCGTGGGGAGGGCACAGCCGCTCTGGGGTCTGCTTGAAGATGGTGTGCGTAGAGCCCAGAATGGAGACAGACCTTAATAATTTAATCACGTGTGAGCAACTGGAAAAAGTGCAGGCACGTCACCGCTGTTATTCAGAGCAAGAGAAGAGTGTGTAATCACATCAGCAGTGAGTGTCATACTTAGCATGAGACAATTAGCGAGTTAAATGCTTCGGATACCCCAACATACAGCAAAGTCAGTCACGGCACATAGGTCTCACCACGTTTGTGATTATGCATGCTGGACTGGGGAAGGGAAAATGTGCTGTAATTCCATGCTCCTGGAGCGTTCATCCCACCCAAACTCCTTACCACAGTATCTAAAAATGTCCTTGCTAATGTAAATAGAAATGCTTGTGTTCTTTCTTTCTTTGTTTATTTATTGTGAGTATTTATCTGAAAGATGCTTCTTTTCCAGCTATAGATCTTCCCCCTTAACTCCAGCTCAGGAGCAGCGCCTGCTCTGTGTCTTGCTGCATGATTACGTCCACAGTTAGCTCAGTATTCTGCACAAAGGTTGGGAACCACTGCTTTGAGGCAAATACTGGGCTGGGTTTGAAGCTTGCTGAAGTCAACATGACTCCCACTGTGATTTTTATCAGACCTATCATTAATTCCCCAAGGAAGCAAGCCATTTATCTTTATTAGACGGACTCTTCAATGGATTGATTCAATCTAGAAAACTTCTCCATGACAAATTTTCAGAGCCCCATGCACTCCTGGCTCTGTGAGGAGCCCAGCCTTGCCCTCTGCCAGGCATACTCTGCTTCCCAAGGAGCTAATCAGCAGGCCCATCTCTTCTCAATCAATAAGCATTTATTCTAATTGAAACCAACATCGACTGGCAAAAGATTTTTTATGTGAAATGCGCTACGGGTAATGTGCATGAGCTGGAGCCTGAGAGCAGGAGGTGACATGGCTGTCAATGGGGGGACATGCCACCCAGCTCTCTTGTCACTTTCCAAATGCCCCATTTACAGCTCTCACCAGGGAGCCCTCTGTCTCACTTTGATGATGGATTAATTTCCTCTGATGGATAAACCCCACAGTCCCTCATTGCAACACCTTACAGAATGCATTGCCTAACGAGGATTGCTCATTAGCATATAAATCATGATGTATTTCTTTTTGGCACCACAGGCAAAACAGTGGGCCTAGTGCTCCCTCCTCATCTCACTTTCCCTAGAGGGAGAACTTTCATTGATTGCTTAATGGAAGGTGGAAAGTATGAAATCACTTAATTGTGTGACTCCTCCGATGTGTTACTGCTCAGATTTTAAGCAAGCATTGGAGTTCCCCCATGTGTTCATTGTCTCTGTGTTTTATTGCTGAGTTAAGGTTTGAGCCTTCTCTATCACAACCGGTTAAGACAGCAGGTGTTCAGGTGTAACTTTACCAACAGTGGCAGGGTCTGCAGAATACCCTCTCTGTCATGTGGATAAGGCCTAAATTAACAAGGAAGGCTCCAGACCAGGAATCTGTCAGATCTTAACAATCTTTTGCAGAAAGAACTGCTCACGTCATGCTGCAGGGGATGTGCTCAAGCTGCAGAGATACAGGCCAGCCCCAGGCTTAGCTCCAGGCCAGAAGCTAAGCAGCCCACACTGGCACTGCTCTGTGCTACAGTTCATAATCCCTCTATATACTCCACCTGGGAAGCACTGGAAAAATACCCTCAAGCATTGAGGGCATTGTGTTTAGCTCTGCCACAAGCTGGGTGGGTGCTAGCAGGTGGCTGACATGTTCTTTGGGCCACAGTTTTTCTATCTGGACAGGCCAGATTAGTTGAACTAATAATTTTTCAGCATTTCACTCAGCAATGAAAGAAAGAGCCCCAAACTCTCTCCATTTCTCCTTGACTGGACTAAGCAGCAACTCCTTCCTGATTCTGTCTTTTCATGTTGGCAGTCACAGGCAGCTGTATCTGCTGAGCCTGACTTGGACACAAGGAAGCACCTCATCTGTTGAATGGGACGAGACCTATCTTGGCTAGGGATGCACATCACAGCTCCACCTCAGGTCCTAATTCACGGCCTGGTGATGAACCGTGCCCATGGTGCCAAGGCCTCTGTTATTCTCTGCACACACAGGCAGGCCTGTTCTGTGACCTCTCCATGTCCTCAGCACATGAATCAAACTTCCACATATTGCACTTGTCATGAAGAGACTGTCTGGAAAGCATGGCAGATGGTTTTTGAGGATAAATATGTGTTTGCTTCCCACAGTGTCTCATCCCAGACAGTGCTGCAGAAAGTCTGGAAGGGTCCTCTATGTATCTCTGCATACGCTCTTTCTACTGGAGTCCCCATGCTGCGTTGGAGGCTTCAGGGAGAGACCTCAGACATCTGTAATACAGAATCAAGGAATCATAGAAACAAAACATAATCAAGGTTGGAAAAAACCATTAAGATCTTCTAGTCCAACTGCAAACCATCCCCACTGTGCCCACTAATCATGTCCTTCAGTACCACATTTACATGTTTCTTGATCTTCACCAGGGACAGTGACTCCACAACCTCCCTGAGCAGCCTCTGTAGTGAGAAGAACCTAGCTTGCATTTAGTCGAGCTCCAAGGCTGAGGGGAGAAGCATTTGAAGCCCTGGCTGGCCCAGAACAGGTCTACAACTGCCTCTGCCACTGCCTCCCAGAGGGCCATGTTACCCTCCTGGGCTCCTCAGCTGAGGGTGAGCACAGTTAAACCGCTCTAATTTGTCTCCTCCCTTCTTCTGCAGGCTGCTTTCTAACGCCATGCTAAAATGATAATTAAAATCATCACTTTTACCAGCTCTAACAAGGATAAACATCACGATTTTTTTGCTGCCCTACTTTCTGCCAGCACTAGGCAGCATCTTGTTTCACTACCTCTCAATGGAATGCAGAACACAGCCTCCAGCATGCACGAGCCAGCTCACCCTCACTTCAACCTTCTGTTTTCCACCCATTTGCTATTTTGTGCGGGATTTAAAGTAGGGATACGTTCTTATTCCTTGTTTTGTGTTTACCCGAGCGAGATGGGTATCACTTTAATTAAACCAGCTTCAAGTCAGTTTAGCGCTTTTCTCCCTGTGCATCTCCATCCAACTCAGTGTGGGGCTGAAGCCAAGCATGAGGTGAGCCCATGGCACTGCAGTGTAGGGCAGCCAGCCCTGACAGGAGGAGGGCTGGGAAATTCCAGCCGCTCTTCTTGGAAGCCATCCTAAAAATTGTCCCTTGTTAACTTGAAGGAAGCATTAGAACTGTTTCAGTGCAGCCAGCTGAAGTGAAACCTGGTGCCATGACTGCAAGGCAATCCTGCTATAAAATATGGAGAGGTTGTTTGCAAGGCAAGTTCTTCCTAAACCCCAATGCTTATTTGGACTATGTGCATTGCCAATACCCATTTTCAGTTTTACACCTTTTCTGAGGTGCTGTTCACATAACAGCCAGGTAACCTAATTGTCCTTTCATTTTTTCTCTCATTTTCTAGAAAATAACAAAAGGACCTGGAGTTGTGCCTGTTTAAACCTCTGAATATTTCCTTCACAATTTTTAGCTGTCATCTTGAAACACTGCTGCAGATTCTTCTCTACTGACTCACAGGAAGGAAAAATTAATCTCCAGTATGAGGATGGGTGATCAAAATGACTTACATTCATCTCGTGTTTAAAATGTACTGTGTGTCACACAAACCTGAATTGTGAATGTCTTGCAAGGAAATTAAATCCATTGTGAGGGCCTTTGAGCATGCTGGTTCTCTGGGCACATCAGTAGGGGTCACAGCTTTCAGAAGAAGCCTCATAGTGACAAAAGTCTGCCCATGGGGACAAACCTGCCCACAAGCCACCTGATGTGAAGCCATCATGGAGCTGCAATGCAGTGGAACAGAGTTGGCTGGTGGATGGATGAAGTCCAAAGGAGGTATGTGATGAGCAAAGCTGGGGAATTTGGAGGACACTGGCATTAATGTTTGTGGGATGTGTGGGAATGGGTCTGTGCCATTGTTCAGCAACTGATCAAGAAAATGCCCTTCTGCTGAGCACCAGCCGGCCTAGTCCTAAATGATCACAAGTGCTCACTTTAAACACAAGCCACTGAAGTCAACTATAGACAGGAAACCAAAATGCCAGACCGCTGAGCATACAGAGAGCATGCTGCTGCCCCATCCTGAGCATCCTGCACAGCAGGGAAGCTGGGGAAGAGCATCCGTGCTTCTGCTTCTCTCAGGGCAAGCAGATTGTTGCTATCAGCAACTGGGCCCCGAGTGATTAAGGAAAAATGTGTGTGACCTTTTATAGCCAGGGTCACCTACTTCTATCACCCCGACCTTCCTCAATGTGACTCAAAATACAAGTTACTCCATTGGCAGAATCTCTTTGTCCAGTATTCTACCTGTTCTGGGTATTGTGAGGCTGAGAGTTTTACCAGTAGTCACCTGAAGGGCACAGGCTGTAGTTGCACACCAGTGAATCATCCCTAGCTGGGTGCTTCAACCAGCGTGCTTTCCCAGGCCTGCAACTCTCCTGGTCACTGGCACCAGTGCCCATCTGCCTGTGAAGTGGGGCTGCTCAGGGAGCCAAAATGTGTTTCTTGAAATCACTTTCAGAAGAGAGCTGGCATGTACATTCAAGTTCAAGTCTTGTTAAATACAATTTATAAGGAGTTTTAATTGCAGGAACCTCAGCTGAGGACCCAGCCACTGGTAGATAGTCAGAGTCCAACTTCTTAATGAAAGTGTGTCAGCGAAAGACTGCACAGGAGAAGTGTAGTTTTGTGCAGCTCCCCAGTCCCCAGCCACGTTCTAACTGTTGCCCTGAGCTCCTGACAACACTCACACAACTGTAGGCTCCATACTTAGGAGTTCACTTGACTTAAAACATTTTTCTGGTCAATTTCTGGCTGCCTGTGAAGCAGCAGGACTCCTGGTGCTGGTGTGAGAGAAGCAGTGGGAAAACTTCACCAGAAGCATGGATTTGCATTTACTTAAGTTGACCTTCCCGTCACTGCTTGCTTGCACCTAATTCCCAGCTGTCTCTCCCTCCTCTGGCATATCTCCAACCAGGTAATTCTTGCTCATGCATATATTTTCATTTTTTGCTCAGAAAGTTTCTGTGATTTTAGTGGTTGTTCTGTGAGTTTAGTAGGTGAAACTAGATATCAGAAGCTCAAGGTGCAGCTGCGCAGAGGCAGGGATGGAGATAGTGAACCTCTTCTTGCTTGTAAGATGCTTTGGCTGTGCATTTCTGTTTGTTCTCACCCTAATATAATAATTTGCTTCTTTTCCTTCACTTTTCTGATAAAAATGGAGGTGCTTTACTACATGAACTGCACTGTAACATTTATTTTTCCCGACCTGTGAACTAGTTCATTTTACAGATGCCCAAGAACACAGCTATATGGCTGGAGTGCAGATAAATGGTGAGTGATAGCAGGGTCAAGATGCAAATCTATTGATAACATTTGACTTCAGGGGAGCTGCTTGGGGAGAAGAAGCTCTCAGCAATCCCAGTACTCTGCTTGCAGTACCCTGGGAGCCAGCCCTGAGCCAGCAGCAAGCGGGAGCACGCTGGCTGCCGGGCAGGCTCTTCCCATCCCTGGGGAGAGAACCAGACTATCTTCAAATGCAAACAAGTGCCAGGAATGGAAAACAGAGAATTATTAAAATATATGTATTCCTGCCATTCCCTGCATGTGATTAATCCTTTTTTTCCTCTACCAGGGAATATATTAGTGAGAATGGGCTCATAATACAGAGGCATCTGGCTGAGACTAGAAAGAGCAGCATGCTTATACATTATTAATGCTTCAGAAAAAGCAGACTTCCATGGTCTGACTGTATGCATTGGATCAGTCTGGAATGTCCTTTATAGGATAATTAACACTGATATCTGGCCCACTTTCCTTATCTTTTGCAATAGAGTAATCTCCAGAATACGGAATGTTTGTTTTGTCAAACAGTGAAAGAGATTGTGATTTGAAACAGCTTTTAATGAGTAGTTTGTGGCCAATGTTACTTTATTCCTAAAAGGGAGAACATGATCTGAGAAGCTGCACAGAGGGAGCATAATGGGGAAAATGCAAATCTCAACCTTAGCAAACCCGTAATCATAAAATAGTTCTTCAAGGATCCTTGGTTATTCAAGAGTGGTGTTACAGCGGTGCTGCAGTCTGCTGCTTAAACAAGAAACATTTGAGGGGAACAGAAAATTACAGTGGGGCTTCCTGAGGCATAGCTTCGGCACAGACAAGCTGCATTTCTTTAAGTGGTTTATTTCCTGACAAATGTAATATGACATAAGGACGCAGGAAGCCCAGAGCCAGTGTAGCAGGGCCAAGGGGGCTGCACAGGTAAGATACATAATAATCAGGCTTGTTTTCCATCTTAGTCTCCCATTGATCTATACTTTGGAAGGAGGTTAAATCAGTGAGAAACTGGAGAAGGCTTTAATCTTGGGCAGACAGAGCCACATCCGTGCCTGCTTCTTTTCAAAGGACAAAGTGGCTTCATGAGTATCTAACTTGTAAATCAGGAGGTGAAGAGACAGCCTGGCTCCTGACATGGAGCTCAACAGAAGGACAGAGTCACGTTTCCAATGGCAAATGGAGCACACATCATATTCCTATCAGTGCTCATGGCCAAACGCTGACACGAGACCCCTTGAGTAGGATTCATTTCACATGTCCGGTCACCCTGGGCTGCTTTCATAATCAATCAGCCCTTTGAGGATGCCGTTCATTCTGTTCAGGAGCAGATATCCCATGGCGATCAAATGGATCACCCTGCTGGCCACCCACCAGGCCAGGAGCTCAGCCCCACAGTGGACATGGCTGGGAGCAGCTCCATCTCCCAGCACGTTTGTGTGGAACAGGGCCACGAAGCAGCAGTGCCTCAGGGGCCTGCTGTTTCTCAGCCCCATGGCACAGTGCAGCTCCAGGCAGAGCCTCAGGGCTGGGGAGGCTGCAGGCAGGCACAAGACACAGCCATGGCTGCAGGAAGCATGAGGCCAACACCCAAGTGTGCAGTATTCACACACGACGTGTGAGCATTGACAGGTCTGTCACTTTTCAGGGCCAGGCTCCATCCCCCTGTGAATACAGATCACAAAAGGACGGATGCTGCCAGACTGCTTGGCTTTGCTTTAGCAGCAGCAGTAATGAAACCAAGCTGGAAAAATGGCAGTGCTGGGGAGAGGAATCCCAGCTCTGTTTTGCCCACAGGACTGTGGCTCACTCCTAGACACACGAGGCCATCTGGCTTTCTCAATTTTTCCATTTCCAAAGGGTGGGAGAAGCCCAGCAGTCTATTTTCACCATGCCTCCAGGACCAGTCAGCACCTCTCTGTCTGGAAGGGTCAGAACACTCGGAGAGGCAATCCCCTCTCACCTGGTGGGGTGACACTGTTGACATGTTCCCTGCTCTCTTTCCCTCAGATCGGGGAAGGAGAGCAGCCCACCTTGGCAAATACTTTGCTAGAAAAATGAGGAATTCAAGAGCACGTGCAGCTTGTGGTTGAAAAGAAACCGTCTGATCAGCAGAACTTTTCTGTGTCAGCTTGTAAGGGCAGATTCAGTCTCAGGGCCAAGCTGTCATGTGGTTATAAAACAGGCAGTCCTCGTAAGAACCGATCTAACTTTCTTCAATTGTCTTTGCATCTTTAATCATGTTCACCACTTAAAACGCAGCGGAGTTGGCAGCTGATAATTAGGCTGAGCCTGCAGCAGCATGGCTGGTGGCCAGATCACATGCCTCCTTTCATCTGCATATTTATGCATTTAAAGGAGAGGAAAACTTTCATAACATTTTAATAACTAGGTTCTTCTGCATCCATAAATCCACTCCTCCAGGCTTAGCCTACACTTTCTTTCTGATCTTAAATAAGTGGAAGAGGGTGGGGTGCTCTGTTTATTCTCCCTATTCTTTTCCTGTGCATGAACGTGCAAAGCTGATCCTCTCAAGTTCAGAGTCCTCTGTAGGATGGGAGGTCAGGTGAGGTAAAGCTGCACTTCTAAGGATGCAGGTAATGCTTTGATTTGGTTCCTGGCATGGGAAATAGTCCCCTTTCCTAAGGTAGCTCATCTAAAGCCTGGCAGCACTGAAGCTGTTCAACCAGGCAGCGGCTCCAAACAAAAATTCCATTATAGAAATAAAATTGTCCTTAAAACAGCGCAGAGCCTACAGCACGTTTCGGCCAGCATGCTTTTTAGCCAGTTTCCATCAGACACAGCACTAGGATGGACATGCTTTGGGCCATGAGGTGCTGAAAGGCAGGAGCAGGTCCCAGTGTGTGGGTGCTGGAGCTCTGCTCTGGGGCAGACAGCGAGGGGTGGGCAGCTGCCTCAGCATGGGCCTTCCAGCCCTGAACCTGTGGAGCTGGGACCAGAGGTGTCCCCACCTCTGCAGCCTATGGGTGGCAGCTCCTTTGACAGCCTGGTGACATCCTGCAGGGGCCCTTGCAGTGAGGCACTGCAGACCATCCTTTCTCTCCCTCACACTTGGCCCACACAGTGCTTGTGGTTCTTTCCCATTAGTGCTGAATGACAGGCTCTGTGGGTGGGAAAACAAAGGAGGTGAGGATGAGAGACTAACCCCTGTGCTCCAGCACTATCTTAGCAAGATGGCTACAGTAAAGTGGCACTGATTTTTTTCAAAGATGAAGCACCTAGTTAAAATATAAATAAGCTTTAACTGTCGTTACCACATAGCAAGTGAGCAAACATCCAATTGCAATTAGGCCATGCATCACTTCCAGAGCACATTCTGAGCTGATCTTTAGCAGTACTGAGAAAACTGTTGGGTTTGGCACTGCACTAGGCTACAAGTGAGACTGGTGCAGCTGCTTTCCTTTGGAGGTAGTCAATGACCATAGTCACATAACAGTGGTTTTGCTAGACAAAGTGAATAGTCAACCCATGAAAATGTAAACCATGGCATTGACTTCACTAGGAGAAACAATGAATTGTGTCTCATGTATTGAAAGAATCAGAAGGAATAAACAAGGGCAAAATTAATTAGGAGTGGGAGTTCATGACTCTCTCTCCTAACGAGAAGGGAACCACACTGAACAGAATGCAGCAGCTACTTATCTGAAGTATTTCTTGGCATTTTCCATCTGAGCAATCAGAAAATTTCCTCTGCAACCAAGTGTTCCCAAGACATTCATAAAACACTTTTCTGGCTACTCAACGTGACAATTAACTTGTGTCCCCAGGTTTCATTATCAAGCTTTTAATCTCAGCCTGAGCTCTCTGATCTGTCGTCTGAAGCAGGGAGGGAATACACAGTGTTTTTTTGTTGGTTTTTTTTTTTATTTTTTTCCCAGCAGAGACAAGCAATCCAATTGCTAAAGACAGTATGTTGGAAATCTAACTTAACAGTACAAGAATGTTGAAATTTTGTTGTACATTCTGTAGCTCTGGGAGTAGCCGATGTTTTAGTTCATTTTCAGGATGGATCTTACATTTCCAGTTACTGTAAGTAGGGCAACAGATTTGATCTGAGAAATTCCACTGTTTTTGATGAGATTTGAGAATAAATGTTTGTAAACATAACACAGCATAGGAATTTGCCTTTTCTTAAGCCTTGTCTAGGCTTGGATTGGGAAGGTGTGATACACCATGTCAACAGTCCTATGTAGTTAAGAACCACGTTTTTAATGCATAGTTTTAACTCCAGTTGTTTACAGGGAGTTATTACATTGTTTGGAACATTTTAATCTAGAAATCATCTGTGGTCAATGAAAAGGCAGGCTGCAAATCAAAGCAGGCTGATCTAGAGGTGCCACAAGATTGTGTCCTGCTCCATGTAGGACTACTTCCTCTCTGAGAACAGATGAAATAAGAGCTCCTTGGGCACACTGTCACACATGGCTCAGCTGCAAGTTTTAGAAGTTGAAATGACATGCATGGATGCTGGGAATGGCAGATGGGGAATAAAGGAAGAGAGTGGAGAGTAAATAGCAGGATGGAGTCCTGCTTTATTCAACTCTGTCCCCTCACTCCACTCCTCAGCTCATGAAGTCACCAGTCATGTGTGCAAACGTACTTTACATGAGTCATACAGCATCTGCTGATATTTATTAAACTGTGGCTTCCCTCTTTGGAGGACATGGTATTATCCTTTGTGGATATGGCTTTATATCTGTTATTACAATATGGATTTAATTAAGAACACTCAATGATGTGCTTTTAAAAAATGATATTACTTTTATCTGTGGCAGCAACATTTTCATAACCATTTTCTCCTAATAGCAGCATGCTTTGGGAAGATGTGATAGACACATTTAGGTAAATATTATTCCTCTGGCACACATGGTTTCCATTGCAATTGATTCCCTGCTGTTTCCTTCTAAGCACTTTTCTCTGTTACATATCCCACGATGGTAGCTGAAATATTGATCTGCAACAGCAGAGACAAATTGACTCCAGCAACAGTGAGTTTTAAGGGCAACAAATGTCTATTTCTCTGTTTTGCATGTATCGTAGTTCCTAAAAGAGAGATTTCAGGCATGCACTGTAATTTTCACTGGAATTGAAGGCTTAAAGCTGCTCAAGGGAGCAGCGGATGGGCTTTATGGGCATTGAAACTGGCACTGCCATTGGAAAAGATTTCACAGCAGAAAATAACAGCAATAAGCTGGGAAAAGCAGGTTGGAAGCCACTTTTTCCACTGACTGTGCTTCTTTAAATGTATGTCCGACTGTAGCTGTTGACATGGAGGGGTGGTAACACAGAATTGGACAGAACTGTGTACCCAAACCTTGACCAGAGAATGTTTATCTTTACTACTGCCCCTTTGTTTTACTGGAACAAAGGACAAATTACAGAATAGCCATGGGCATTACACTGCTGAAGACACAAATGAAGGTGGAAGCAGCGAAGCAGTGAGACATCTGGGAGGAGACCACCTTTTTACATGAGCAGATAAACTACAAGAGGGGAGATTTAGACAGATATTAGCAGATGGAGCAATTGGGGTTATGTGGAGCTCAAGCTTTCTTTTTAGTAGTAGCTTTTTATTACTAAGCTCCACATACTCAAAACATAAGAGAGGATGAAGTTATGTCCATCTCTATAGACTCTGACACTTGCAGGTGTTACTGTGGGATCTGCATTTATGCAAAGCACCCCATAACACTCTGCACGATCTGCTGCCAGACTGTTCTGACTCTGATTTGCAGGAAATCATACAATCAAAACTCCACAGAAAAACCTGCAACAAGAAAGGAGTATGAGATGACTAAAATACTCAGTGTTCCCAGAACCAGCACTTTTTAACCAGGAGAAATATCAAGACCAGGAGGACCTTCCCAAGTCAACCTAGAATCACTGCAATTTATGTTCACATTCTCTGTTTCTTCCACTTGGAAGTGACCCCATGCTGGCACTTAACCCTCACTTTGGGGAACACACTTCTGATTAGTATCTCTTCACGTTGCAAGATGGAATAAACTCTCATCACATCTTGATAATGTGATGCACCACAGAGTATATGTCTGAAGTCATGCTTGGTGAAGTGAAAGCAAAACAACAGAGGATCCCTGGCAGGACCATCCCTCCACCTTCCCCAGGGTCCACCTTCATGCCCATTTTAACAGCCTTTGCAAGGCCTGCAGCAATATGACAATCACAGTAAGAAGAACTTTCTTGTCACGCTAATTGAAATTCCTATTAATTGATACCACTATCAGAGCCCCTGAGCCTCAGCACAAGCAGCAGGGGTTACACAGCAGGAGAAAGGCCTCCTTGCTGCAAGTACTATTGAGCTGAATGGTGAACATGTGCCTCAGGAAACCCAGGACGAGCTCACGACAAACACAGCACAACCCAGGCAAGAGCCTGGGTGTAGGCTGGGAGGAAAACTCAACTCTGTATCAGAGGAATGCTGCAGCACAGCTCTCCTGTATGAGGCTACAAACCTTCCCCTGTAACAGGGCTAGCACAGCAGACAGCTGGACTTACTGTGCCTGCAGACAGCCCAGGGAGGAGCATGAGCAGGTGTGCACACACAGGTTGCCCCACAGGAGAGGGTAATGATGCTGGTAGAGCTGAAGGTGGGAAACATTTGCATTTGGTTGCATTAAAACATAGGCAATTGTGAAAGAAAATCTATTCACAGCATGCTTAGAATAAACATAGTCATTCTTTACCACACAGAGTAACACTTCATACATAAATAATTTGAATGTCTTGTTCTTTCACGGAAAGTAACAGAAAAACCTTCAAGGTTGATACGTGGGAGCTGGCATTGCAAATCACACCTGGTCAAACCCAAATCCTGCATCCAAACTTCCCAACACTGGGTTCCAGAGCTGACCCCCCCACCACCTCCCTCCTCTGACCTGGGGAGCTGAACCATGACCCTTCTCAGAAGGCCATCCCCAGCTTCAGCCTCTGGATACAGACCCCAGCCTGCACCTTCTCACTGAGGTCCAAGCCCTTCCATCTGCAGTGGTGTGAAACTCAATGTTGGCAGCTGTGGGAGGAGCCGCTACATTCTCCAGCGTGCATTATTTCTAAGTTATTTGGAGTCTGCTGAGCAAACTGGGCTTACTCCAGCCAGGTCCCTGCAGCTATTGCTATATTTTTGGCTGACAAGCTGACTACTGAAGCAGCAAGGCTAGGTATTGCAGAGCCTGGCCAGATTTGACTAAAACTGAGAGTGTTTATGCGGAACAGCAGTGTGGGAACAGCTAAACAAGCTAGCAGGGCTGCGGGAAAGGAGCGTTCTGCAACAAGAAACTGGAGCTTTGATCAAGGAGACAGCAGCATTTGACTCAATCTGAGCTGGCAGGGAGATCACAACCCAAGCAAAATAAAGCATGTCATTCCTTTCAGGAGATGAACTTCTCCCCAATGACTTGTTCCACCCAGGATCACTTTATGTGATCTCATTGTCTTTAAAGTCTTCTCCCTAAGGAAGCTGATCGTTTAATATAGACTACAGCAGTAGTATCCGGTATTAAATCAGTCGGGCTGCTCTGAAATGAGGCGAGTGGGCGTCCTGGAAAGGAAATATAGGCACATATTTAGCAGAGGACATAGGTTCATATCGACCCACTCTATTCCAAAAGGTAGAGAAACACAGCTCTCCTGCACAGGGTCACACCATCCCACAGCAGATAGGCTTCACTCTCAGAGCCCATTGTCAGCCTGAAAGTGGCTGTGGGAAACTAACATTGCACCAGTGCAGTGCTCTTACTTTGGTATTCACCATATACCAATTGCCCACAAATCCACAGAAAAGCAGCATTTTTGGCTTCATTGTGAGCCAGCAAGACATGACTCTTCAGCTCCAACACTGAAAACACCCATTTATCTCATTTAGTGTCTTACTTTAAGCGTAATAATTTAGCCCAGGATTGAAGTGTCAGCTAAATGAGGTAATTTATAATAATTCTGAAAACATGCAAGATATAAAAGGCTGTAATCAGAGCTAATTACAGGGATACTTTTGAAATCCATTGGTTTGGGGCTTTAGTTTTGATAAAGGGGATAACAACTTGTAAGCCGTGAGCCTTTTAATTACAACAATAGTAACCACCTACTTTTCCACAGCTTCTTTCATCTCAGAAAAACCAGCAGCTTTCTGCAAACTACATATACCACAGGAACTATTTAGCGTTACACAAAAACGAAACCATCTCTGTATGAAATAAGTAACTGTTCGACAATAGTCCTATGCAAAAAAAGTAGAGGGAAGAGCCTACAGAAGAAAGATAGAACTTCTCATCTCCCCACAAACAACAGGCTGCCCAGAGAAGCTCTGCATCCCCCATCCCTGGAGGTGGTCAAGGCCAGGTTGGATGGGGCCCTGGGCAGGCTGGTCTGGTGGACAGCAACCAGACCACAGCAAGGGGCTGAAACTGAATGGGTTTTGAGGTCCCTTCCATCCAAGCCATTCTAGGCGTCCTCAGTTGCACATCACAGAAGACTTCTGGTCTCACAAATAAGATAGGCAGCTGTTGTACGCACACAGCACTATGGAGGAGGACAGCAACCAAGGGTAACATGGCACCATATAACAAGATGAGTCCAAGCCCATCCCCAGCTCACCTGTCCACGTTTTCTGCTGGGTAATGATGAAACTCTGACACTTCGGCTGGGAGCTACAAATGGCAGCGGCCTCCTCAGGGTTGTGGACAGAGAGTAGGCAGCCCAGGTGGCTGTAGGAAGGCCAGCACTTGTAGGCCTCTGCTTCCACCGTCCGGAAACCCCTCAAGGAGATGTAGTCTGGGAACATAAAGATGGCATGGAGAGAAACACCAGGTGCAGCTGTAAAATGAACTTGGTATTTTGCACTTGGGTGAAACTCTAAAAGGAAATGGGATAGTGATAGATTGACCCAACAAGCTTGAGTAGGCCACGTTAAGGCTATTGTCATGTTCATTAAGTGTCCCCCCCCAACCTTCGCGCACCACTACGATGGTGACCATTTTGACACGCTGCAACAGGGTCAGCTGCTATGCCAAAAAGTAGCTGGCATGGGAAAATGTTAGGGTTTCCTATTAAAGTTGCTGTCTCTTCAGTGCCTGTGACTGGGTATCTTCGTTCATAACTGCAAATTCCACATACACTAAACAGATTTCCATCCTGAAGCCACCTTCAATCCTCCAAAATTTAGGTGTGGCGCCTGAGTGACATGGTTTAGTGGGCATGGTGATGACAGCTGGATTAGGTGATCTGACTGGTCTATTCCAAACTTATTGATTCTATGGTCATCTCACGGGGACACCCAGGAACACATAAGCTGTGGTAACCACTGGACTTTTGAAGCCTTCCACTCTGGAGAATGGAAGCCACATTGTCTTTATTGCATTTAGTTTGCAAAACAATGCAACCATGCATAATTCCCAT
This sequence comes from Odontophorus gujanensis, assembly GCA_013399175.1. Taxonomy (NCBI): domain Eukaryota; kingdom Metazoa; phylum Chordata; class Aves; order Galliformes; family Odontophoridae; genus Odontophorus; species Odontophorus gujanensis. Next base: position 60,280 of record VXAB01014150.1, on the reverse strand, counting down.
GAACACACAGCATAAGATAGCTCGAATGAGGGGTAAAAAGATAGAAACTTTTGGTCCTTTATTCTACTCCCAGTGACCACAGTATCTGAATGTACAGGAGACTGAAATTGGACCAGTCACCAAGTTCCTCATTCACTCAGTAAGAGAATGTTAGGGATGCCTACCTATGTCAGGTAAAGCACTCAAATTCCCATACCTTTTAAAAGAAAAGGTCTTTTCTGTAGATAGAGCCCAGACTTGTACAGATGTAAAACCTTTTCAAAAGCTCTCAGGGTTTCATTTATTCCATATCGTAAGTTGCCTGCATTGAAGGAAAAGATGATAAGAGATAAGCAATTGTATGAAATGACATCTAGAGCCTCCTAATAGAGCAAGCTTACTTTACAAATATGAGCTGGTACCTGTTGCGTTCAGAATATCACTCAAAAAGGGCTGCAAAGTCGGTGGTGCAGAGTGTGGCAGAAGATAGGTGAAAAAATACCTGCAAAAATCCCACAGACTGATTAGAACACAGAAGTTTAACTTCCCCTGTGACTGTCTGCTTTTCCTGTGACTTGATTATCCACAAACAACAAGCAAGTCAGCTTTGGTGTTTCAGTTACATTTGAACACTTCACTGGCATCTCTCAGACCATTCTCGTGAGCTGGTCTGAATCACAGAATATCCTGAGTTGGAAGGGATCCATAAGGGTCAATGAGTCCAGCCTCATCTGAAAGCTTGCTCCTTACTGCTTGAAGTCTGGTTTGTAAAGGCTCCAGTAACAGAGCTTTCCCTCATTCCCCAGATTGACTTTTGTCGAATGGATTTCCCATTACAGTATAATAATAAATAATAATAACCCCCTGAAAAAGAAGACTCATGCAAGACCTTTCCCTTGCCCTGAAGGAACTGGGTGTTCTTAACCGCAGAAAACCAGGTGAGAGTGATTCAGCAACCTGCAGCAGTCTTAGCCCACCACCCATGGTGATCCCCCAGCTTCACACCATTTCATAGAGACCCATAGCCTAAGGTAGAGGTGAGCTAGTATGTTCCCAGAAGCAGTGGGCCAGAGCTCTCACGCTTTGGCAGATAACCTGAGCTGCTTTTGGCACACATAGCCCTCAGGCTTCCAATGCCGTGGCTTTCAGGAAGCCTTGTTTGGCAAATGAGTTCACAGGTGCAGCCTTTGGAGGGCTTCGGAGAAGGGCAGCAGCAGACAAAAAGAGTCTGCTGCCTCACCAGACAACAGCCCAAACATTTTCCTGCCTTATAAGGAAAATAAATTTGCTTCAAAGCCATTCTTAGCTACCTTCTAACAAAGCTGAGGGGAGAAGCATGTGTGGAAGAAGTTCTACGTGGCATTGTGTCAGCTCACGCAACCTGCACATACCGATATGCATTGAAAAGATTCCTCTTCTCATTTATTCCCTTGCACTTGCCAGCTAAAGAGCATTGCAGAGGAAAGCTTTTTGTGGGGAAGTCAAGTGTACAGTCATTATCCTCCTCACATGATGGTTCCTCAGTGCTGGCATCATCCATGTCTGTCACTTTGAGGTTCCCATCCACCATAACAAACTGCCTTGGCTGGAAATCCAAGAGGACTATTGAGCCCAGGGGGGAGTGTGCCAAGTAAAACAGCAGCTCCACAAGGCCAAGGCAAATCTGAGAAAGGGAAGATGAATATGCAATGAATATGAAAAACAGATGAAAAACAGCCATTAAATTGCAAGAAGAACAAAGGGGAGGGCATTCAATGAAATTAAAGGCAAAAAGGCACACGGTACTTAAAAGGTAATTATATATGTATGCTACAAAATTTATTATCAACATTGCCATGGGATTTGATTGCAGTAAGTAGCTTAGCAGCATTTTTTTTTTTATTTTTTACCAGTGTGTATATACAAAAAAAAAGAGATGTTTGCAGTAAGAGGAACTGGAGGAGAGAGCTAAGAGGAAAACAATAGAAAACATGTTCCAGGAGATGTACTGATTTGCCAGCTGAAATCAGAAGGGTTTTTCCCCACTCTAGCATAGAATTAATTTGTTCCCCTCCCTTCTCCCCATGCTGCTCCATACACACTGAGGCCCCATGGTCATTAATACCAGATTCACACGTTGCTGCATCTCTCAGCAACATGAATTTGGGCACACAATCATGCTTCTCTAGAAGCAGCCAAAGCACGCAATGCATTCACTTCCAGTTTTTTTGCTTTATGGCAACTTTCTGGCAGCAGGGGAAGCTCAGACAATACCTGACCCAACGTAATGCTCGCTGAACAATATGTGGAAAAATCAGAACTAGAAGTGCATTCACACCAAAGCAGCCCTCAGGTTGGACATCACAGCATTTCCCCCTCCATGCCAGGAGTCCCACACCAGGAGCTGCATCACCACGCATGCGTGAGCATACAGAGCTCCAGACTCGCCACAGATACAAATCTAGGATTGGAACATTCACAGCACCTCTGGGATGTGATGGAGCTCGTTAGAGGGGAAATCCCATCCTTTTAGATGCTCTCATTAGGAAACAGGACCAGACAGCACCAATCTACATTATGCGTTCCTGTCTTCATCAGTCAAAAGATTGCTACAACCTTAATACCAGCTCACAAAATCACCACTTCTTTCAGTAGCTGAAGGCACCCTGCTTTATGTTACTTTTTATACAATAGTTTTCAGAGCTGGAGGCATTTGATCTTTCCTTCCTTGGGTATTTAGCAGTAGAAGTGTTTGTGCAGCTGGTACTGACATGGGGGTTTTGTACAGCCACTGTTTATAGTTTTGGAAAGCTATCAGAATAGAGGGGGACAGACTCTAGAAGCAGGGTCTGTTGTGATGGGACAAGAGAAAATGGTTTCAGACTAAAAGACTGGAGATTTAGACTGGATGTAAGGAAAGTGTTTTTGCATTGAGGGTGGTGAGGCTATGGCACAGGTTGCCCAGAAAGGTGGCAGATGCCAGATTTCCACATCTCCACATCCCTGGAGACACCCAAGGTCAGGCTGATGGAGCTCTGAGCACCTGATGGAGCTATAGGTGTCCCTGCTCACTTGTTCACTGCAGGGGAGTTGGACTACATAGCCTTTAAGGATCTCTTCCAGCCCAAACGATTCTGAGACTCTTTTGAAAGCTCACCACCAGCCAACCCAATACAGAGGGTTTCTGGTTCTACAGGAGATAGGTACTTTTAAGAAGATTAAGTGTCAGCGAAGCCAAGAACAGCCAGCATAAACCTGTCTGTAGGCTGACATGGACCTCCACAGGTCAAACGATGTGACTCTGGAAGCTTTGATGCTATCTTAGCTTGGCTAGTGAAGCAAGCAGAAAAAAACCAGCTCTTTGTCCCATGTCAGCAGTAAGAGATGCCACACTCTGCACTGTATGGTCAGGCTCCTTCCTAACACCGCATGACACAGGCAGGCAGGGGTTTTGTTCAAGGAGTTTTGCTGCGTTTTTCCTCTTGTCCAAAATATTTCTTACTGACATCAAGGTGTGCACGCTTCTACCTGTTGCCTCCTTTCCTCTCAGGAAGCAAATAAGCGGCAGTGAGCACACAGCAGAGACCTCGAGGCACTCTGTAACGCAACCACAGCCCAGCCAAGCTCCTGCGAAGCTGAAGAGCTTCTGCATCATGCTCGGAACTGAGGCAGAGCTCATGGACAGAGATGCACTCCTATCGCCTAGAGCACAACGCAAGGAGTTCGGCAGCGTTCGTGTTCCAGCAGCACCTGAAGGCTGCGTTCAGAACACAACGGGCTTACACCGAGCCACGCTCTTGCTATGAAATCCCTCTGCAGAGCGAGCCAACACAGTGGGAAAGCCAGAAATACAGAACAGAGTGTCGGCACTACCCAGCACCTCGGCCCCAGCGATATGTTTCAGAGATAGGACAGGGCAGCAAGTTGCAGGCTGGGGCTGCTCCCGGGAGCTTTCAAAGGGTTGAAAGCAGGGTGATCTGCCGGCAGCAGCACACGGCGTCAGCTCGACAGCTCCGCTTCTCACATTTACCCGGCTTGAGCTCGAAAACCCCACCGACACCCCCGCCGCGTTCTGTTTTCTTACTTTGAATCTCTCCTCCCAGGGGGTCTGCAGAAGCTGGATCATCTCCAGCGGGGCTCCCAGCTCCAGCACGGCCGTGACCCCGGCTTCGGGCTCCCCGCCTCCATCGTAGCACTGCCCGTGCAGCTGCAGAGAGGAGCGGCCGTCAGCTGCCCCGTCCCTCCGCCCCCCGCCGCCGGCACCCTCTTCCCCCCCCC
>VXAB01014150.1:0-55191 GCA_013399175.1 Odontophorus gujanensis | reverse complement strand
CAGCCCGGCCGTGCCCCCGGCTCCGGCCCCCCCGCCCCCATCGTAGCACTGCCCGTGCAGCTGCAGAGAGGAGCGGCCGTCAGCTGCCCCGTCCCTCCGCCCCCCGCGGCCGGCCCCCTCTGCCCCCGCCGTACCTGCACGATGCCGGGATGCCGCAGACGCCGCAGCAGCGTCACCTCCTTCAGCAGCTTGTACGCGGCCAGACGGCGGCATCCTGCGGGCTCCCCGTACCGCTGCTCGCACCGCCGNGGGGCGGGCGGTACTCAGGGCGGCCCCGGCACCTGCGGGTGTGGCAGAGCGGGGTCGCCGCGCGGAAGGCGATGCAGCCGCGCAGCGCCGTGCCCACCGGGTTAGCTGTAGGGAACGGGCGAGTTTTGGGTCCGAATGCTACCCCTCCTTGCTGGTGGTGCCGCAGGGTGAGGCTCGGAGAGGTGAAGCTGCAATAAGAAGTGAGATAAAAGTATCCGGGAGGGTTTCTAATGAAAGCAGATGTTGGCTGTCTCTTCTTGGGACAAACTCAGTTTGGTTGAAACAGCGCTATGCTGGCTGAAGTGGGGGTTTGTAACTGCAAGAGAAATGGAAGTTAAAAAAGCCCCCCCTCCACCCAAAGCAGCCAGTCCAGGCACAAAGCACCGTGCTGGCCTGTGCGGATCAGCGGTGACACACACCCAGCTCAGCGCTGCTTTGTGAAGAGGTGAGAGCCCTCAAGTGTTGCTGAGTTTGCGTGAAGGAAGCAGGACAGGATGGGATGGAATAGATTGGGAGAGGGCAAGATGGGATGTATTGGGATAGGATGGCACGAGATGCAATACGATGCAATGTGATGCACTGCCATGGGATGAGATGCCAAAGAGTTGGAATGGGATGGGGTAGGGTGGTCTGGCACGGGATCCCATCGGATGAGATATACTGCGGTGCAATGGAATGAGAAGGGACACCACGGAATGCCACAGGATGCCTGTACCTCACTGTAGGATGTGCAAGAGTGGGTGTGAGCAGCAGCACCATAGTGGAATGGAGAATGAACTCTGAATTCATCAGGAAATTTACAGCTGAGAGCATGAGAGGGCAGGCAGAGCCTCCCAGTACTGCCTGCTCATCCTACAAAACCCATGTAAAATGATCAGAAACTCTCTGGCCTTCTGTGCCTCTCCAGGCATGGATAAGTTTCAGCCTGACCCTGGCACAACTCCTCTGGTAGCTCAATTACTTTACTGCTTTTTAACCTTAATGGCTCTTTAATTACTGTCCTTATTTTCAAATCAAGTGTACTTCTGTGCCATATTAATGAATACTCATTGTCACTGGAGAGTGCTTGCATGCATTTTTACCTTTGTTTCCAAGGGAATAGATGCTAGCTGAATGCAGTATTATTTAATTTCAGCATGTCCTCAGCACCATAACAATATCAAGACCTACTAGAGAAGACTCTAATAGTAATGTAAAACAGACACAAAATAGTAATGATGATTATTTATTTGCTTTATGGTAGCACCGGAGGGTTCACAGCTCTGCAGTTTGAGGCTCCGTGCAGACCGGGGGCACAGTCTTTTGTGAGAGGGGGGGCATTACAGGAAGCTTTCCAGCCTCCTACTTTTGACCACCTTATGTCATTTTATTTTCAGTTTTCTGAGCTCAAAATAACCGCTGAATCCACAGTGAGAACCTGAGGTCACAGGGAATGAAATAGAGCACTGAGCACTGTAAAGCTGTTGTGCAAGGAGGCAAATGGGCGCTGGAAAAATGAGCCTGACAGACAACAGAACATCCCTCTTCCAGATTTGCACACCTGGCTCCAGCAGTTTAGTTTGCTTTCCTATCTGCATCCATTCCCCCAGAGACCTTTCCCCCCTGGCACTGATGCTGGCTGTGATGAGCCTGGGAGTGGTGTGTGGGTGCAGAACTGGCTGTGATGCTCCAGACCAGCAAGGATATGAAAGGCCCTCCCTCTGCGTATAAAGGGAATTGCCTCCCCCTGCAAGACAGAGCTCCTCTGGGTGCCTGTCCTCTGCTTGGTTCCCCCCTGTCCCAAGAGAGCCCAGGCAGCAGCTTTTTCTCTGCTTCCCCTCTTAGTTGTCTGCCTACACTGATCTAAAAGGGGTAAGATCAAACTCCTGGGTTAGCATAAAAGGCTGGGGAGAAGTCCTAAGGGAAAGTCCTCACACACATGAAAGCTCTGGGCAGCAATCCAGAAGAGATAGGCAGGGTTTACAGCTCTGAGAAGGGATCAAAGAAACCTGCAGCTCCCATCTATCAGAACACGGGGAAGGTTTGGGCACTACAAGAATGTGGGACTGAGTCTTGTCATGGGTGCGTGGCACCTGTGGGGGCAGCCCTCACCTGGGCTCCTGGCTGGGATCCTAGCAGCTGGGAGAGGGAGCAAGGAGAAACTGTCCTTCTCGGTGGTGTGCATGGAGCTGCAGCCCTAGGTCTCTTCATAACCTCAGGACTGAGGAGCACTGCTGCTGCTCGATGCATCGCCAATGAGAGCTTGCCATCTGCTGGAAGGCGATCACACTTACAGGCGACAGTCAGGCAGGAGCTGCTGGATGGGGGGACGGGAGGAAGGCTCGTGGCAGCCGTCCCTGGCCAGCTTGCAGCTTGCTGCAGGGTTTTAACATGGTACCACGCCCCTGTCCATCCTACGTCCTTGAAGGCACCCCATTACCGAGGGATCTGAAGGGAATTTGTACCCCCTAACACATTCCAGCTCAGTCATTATAGGGCAGAGGCAGCTGCATCCCATGGTGAGCAGTCTGTGTGCTGTCAGCAGCATACACCACTCCCCTTCATAGCTCCCTCAGAGCCTGTAGCACTGCCAAGGTGCATCCCTCCCTCGGACATCTCCAAATCCAGCCCCACTGGCACTGCATATCACACACACCCTAAAAGCAGCTCCCAGCACACACCCTCAGGTTTTCACGTCAGATTTTATTAACGCATAGGAGAATATGAGCAGATTTCCAGCAAAAGGGATTGCAGAGCTGGTCCACAGGCAGCCTAAACCCCTAGCAGTGCAAGTGCTGTTACCTCTGGGTAGAAGTAATATTACTCTACTGCACAGCATTGCTGATGTTGCCAAAAGCAGCACTGCTCTTAACGGCTTGCTGTCCCTCAGCTGCCCTGAATCAGGAGATGTGCAACACAAGCAAACCAAAGCGATCTCTAAGAAGTCATGCTCCTGATGTGGAACCCACCCCAGAAACGTGACAGTGTACTTTCTGAGTTCCCTCTCAAAAAGGTGATAACACCAGCAGTGCTAAGGGCCTTGAATTCCCTTCATTTTGTGGCAGATTTTATGTCCAAACTCACATTAGGCATCCACGTATTTCTGGATTTTCACAGTATCATTTTTCCCATAGCAGAGCCAGGGTGAGCAGTTTGGGGGCAGCTGTAGAAGGGGCTTCAGGATGTTCCCTTGCCTTTGGCTCAGGCTCATTTCTTCAAGGCAAGGTCAGTTTAAGCAGCATCTGACTTTAGGCACTCGATTCCACTCCTGCTGTAGCTACAAGGCTCTCTGCTCCAAGCATTAGAGTAGCTTCACAGTGAGCAAGATGGGGAAATGATCCAGGGCAAAATGAACCCAAGTCCTCCCCCACAAGAACAGTGTTGCCTGGATTGTGAATCCAACACTCTGACTATTACTGGAAGTAGAAGAGACTGAAGAAAAATGAGGCAGAAGCAACAGTGAAAATTAGTGATCACAGTCTCTGATTTTTGTTTCAAATCATTTCTCTCAATAATTTTTCTCATTTAGAGCAGAGATGAGGAAATTGTTTTGAACAAGAGAATGGCTCCAAACTTCTCTTTCTAAGTTCAGTCCTGTGTTCTGTGTTTTTAAGTTGTGTAAAAATGAAGCTTACTTAGATCACGCTGTGCTGTAAATAAAATTAGTGGAAGCTATCTACTGGGTGATGACCTTAGGTTTGTGTAGAATTCACAGGGATACTTCAGTGAGAAGATGTCCTTTCCAAAGTCTGCTAAGAACCAGAGTCCCCCAGGAAAACAGAATGCTTCTCAATTCCAGACATGCTTCCAGGTCAAAGATTTCCAAACATCTCTAGAGCGAATCTGCTGAGGTTTTCTTCAGTAAATGATGAGGAAGTTAGGAAAATTTCCTGTCTACAAATCATCTAAATATGCCTGAAAAATCTAACCTCTGATTCCTGGGAAAATCTTCAAAATCTGATGAAACTCAGCTACTTCCATTTCATGCTGTCCTTCCTGATTACGCCTAAAAACCTTTAGGAGGGCTCCTTGGCTTTAACTTACACATTACTCCATCTAGTGGCCTAACGGTTCCAGTGTCCAAGAGCTTAAAACTCTGCCCCGGTACGAGCTGGAATTCAAACCTCTGCAGCAATTTTGCCATTACCACTTTGGCCTCCATCTGTTAAGAAGAAAAGCAAACTCGTTATCATTGACAGCAAATACAGATACGAATACAAATACAGCAGCTGCTGAAATTCAGTGTGCTACGTCTTACTGCTTTGTCAATATAAATGTGTATTCGTTAATGCAGTTTGGCTGTGAGTACGGGAAGGAAGAANCCCTCACCAGTTTTGTTGCCCTTCTCTGAACACGCTCCAGGGCCTCAATGTCTTTCTTGTAGTGAGGGGCCCAAAACTGAACACAGTACTCGAGGTGCAAGCTGGGTCTCTCTGGATTTGAAGGCAAGTGACAGACACAAAGATCTGTCCTTGTGCTTATGTAGTAACTCTGTTTGGGTGACCACAGTGTAAATTCAACCATATTAATGTGATGATATTGAGCACCGACGCTTACATGAACTCACAGCACATTTCTGCCCTGTAACAGGCATTTTGGGCACTTCCCCTCTGAAGGGGAGAGGGTTGGTGCACTATCAGTAGGGCCAAAGTACGAGCTGGCCCAGGGCTCACTAACAGAACCTCACTACAGGTGTGCTCACCTGTGCAAACACCTGCCCAATACAGGAGCGGGGTCCCAGTGAGAATGGAAAATAGGAGTAATATGGCCTACAAAGAAAAGATGCAAAACTGTCATTCTGATGTAAGGAAAGACGCAAATACTTCAGCATTACAGCAAGGTAATGGTTGGCTGCCACCCCACCCAGCTGAATTGTCAAGGCAATCTCCAAATTACATTTTTTTGGTTCAGAGCCAGCAGTGCTCTGAACAGCGCCCCGTTGGCTCAGCTCACACAGTATTGCTGCATGCAAACCTTATTTCTAAGCACACCCTAAATGCTCCCCAGCCTACCACGAGGATATAACAATCCATCCAACTGCTGCTCCTGCACGCAGGTCTGAACCACAAAAGCGAGGGGTTGTTTGATCCAGAAGATCAGCCTACCTCTCATCTGAAATAAAGCGTCTGAACCACAAAGTAGTTATATGTAGGGGCTTCAGCACAAATTGTCCCGATCCTTCCATCACACTACCACCTACTTTGAGCTTCCTGGGTGAAGGTTGTCATGCATTAAATCTTTGTTTTGCATTACAGCAAATACTCAACCTGGCTTTGCCCCAGTCTGGCTTTGACCACAACATAAATACTAAGTAATATTAGCACTGGTCTTTTTTGTAAAGTACTCTGTGGTCTAATGAACTTCTGAACAAAAGTTGCACATTTCTGTTTTGCATTTGGATACAACTTCAGTGTTAACTGTCAGAGAATGGGAAAAGTTTTCCTTTACTTTCTTCCCCTTCGAGTATTAAATATTAGGATGTAAAAAGTCACTCACTTAGGTGCATCTTTTCTAAATCGATCTGGATTGAAAGAGAGTGGATCCTTGAAGTACCTTTCCATCCTCCCCATGACGTACGTGCTGAACTGACAAGAAAGTAGATCTGCATTACTCAGGAGAAACTCACTGAAAATGACTGCTGTCACAGTCACAAAAACACAACTATCTTGCACCCCCTAGGCAAAACAAACTCAGGGTCCCAATTCAGATCTGAGTTCCAGCCAAAATTTCACTGAACAGTCAGTAGGAGTGGTTAAGGAGTATGCTGGCCTTTGAGGCACAGATCTGTAACACGTGGACCCAATGCAGCAGCTCAGAGCTGCTGATGGGGGATGCTGCTGCAAGACTTACAAGTAGCGTTGCGTTTGCAGGAATCCTGACACCTTCAATGACAGTTTCCTTCCCTGTCCAGCGTACGGTCCCTGGGACAGGTGGGTACAGACGCATTGATTCCTTCAGAACCTGTGTCAGCAAAAAGCACCAGAGGTCAGTCAGTTAATACAGGGCAGAAATAAAACTAATCACTCCTATAGCCTTTCACACAGGCTAAAGGGGAACTTCTGACTTGTAGAACAGATGCTGGTGTACCTTACTCAGAATCTTGTGGGCAAAATAAATGGCTAAGTCAAGTCCTTTGCCTTCGGACTTGGTTCTTTCTTATCACTGATACAGAAATTACGGAAATAAAAAAGTGGCAAGCACCACACATTCAGCAGATCTGACGCTGGGAAAACAACTAGGTGAAAAACTACTGGGAAGGAAAATCCCACTCTCAGCACCGTGCTCCTGCCCCTCCCTTTGTGCCTTTTCTGGTGCTCAGGGAGCCGTGCCAGGTCACAGCACCGAAGTGACAAAAAGCAACCTAACAAAGAAAAATGAATAGGAAACAGTGAGAAAAAGAAGTGAAATGCGCCCATTTCTTTTGATGGCATTGAGCTGTAAAAATGGCTCATTTCATGAAAGTGAAGCCTAATTAACAGTGCACATTAGCATCGCATTGCAAATGCAATTAACAGTGGGTATGCACGAATGAATTAATGAAAAAGAAGCATGGACAAAAGGATTCAAAACTGCTTGAATGACAAGAGAGGAGTCCCATGGTCTCTGATCCTCCAAGGACAGACTAGCTCTCTGACCAAGGGTGACTGTGACTTTGTTTGTACAAATCCAAGCTTGTTCTGCTAAATAAACTGTCTGCTTTGAGAGGCCCTCATGTAATCTGTTTTAACACTGAAAGACTTAGATACCTAGTCCTAATTGGAGTGATGTAATTGTGATGACGTTTGGACAAGTCTGGAGAAACCTGCTCATTTCTGTAAGTGCACAGTGATGTCTTTCCTTTACAAGAAATGCACTCTTGAATTCATCTAGCACCAAAGCACAGTAATTTGAGGAACAGGAAATGGCAAACATGAGTTTCGACAGGGCAGTTTAAGAGAAAAGCAATGATAGTAGATTACTAAAATTACAGGGAAATGGAAGCAAGGAGAGTAGTTGCCAGGACTGCATATTCAGCCCCTCCTGAGGGTTACTGGTGTCTCTCATCTTATAAAAAAAGATAACCCACATAAATGCTAGCAGGTAGCCAAGCCCTGGCTTTACAGTTTGTTACCAACTTTCTGTACATGAGGTTTCTTCTAGGACCAAACATTTTTCTCCTATTTTTTTTTCCTAAGTGACCGAAGAAGGTTTAAAGACTGAAAAACAAAAACCAGAAATTGCAAAAACTAGCCAATAGTTTTGGAAGTCTTCAAACCTCACTTCGTTTATTGCACTATGGTGAGATCATAGTTGGAAATGCTTTAATAATAATCAAACAAAAATAGAACTGAGATTTTGGGAACTGCGTGGGACTTACTCAAAGGTTGGGCTCCAGTGTTGCAAGCCCTTCTTAAAATATGACTACAGTTTCAGTTTAAGCAGGTAGGGATTAAGCAACTCCACTCAAGCTGCCTGCTTAGTAACAATGCAAATAAGAAGCAAAGGAATCCTGGGGTTTCAGAATGAAATCCTAGAAGCACCTTCTCCATCAAAGCTGGGCTGCTGCAGACAGCTCTCTACCTGCTTGCTTACTCTCTGATGACAAATGCCATCAGCTTCTAATCTTGGTGTTGCTCCTAAAATCTTAAAAAGCATGGGGCTCCTCTTGGCAGTCACATGACACGGCAGGAGTGCTACCAAACAGCTCTGACTGGTACCTTACCAAACAGTCTGACTGGTACCTTATTCTCACTCCTTACAGTACCTGTGATAAGTACTTCAGTTTTCCAAGATCTTCATACTCAATGTCTCTCTTAGCACCAAGGACTTCATCCACTTCAGCTTGAACTCTACAGATAAATTAAGAAGTTAGTTGCAGACGCCCATTTCTTGCGAGGCAAACTGACAAAGTACATTTTTTACTTTCCAGACATTGAGTTGGACTTTGACTTCCATCCTCAGGCAAAATGTCTACTGATTCCCAGCCAGCCTGCCTGACCCTGTGCCTTGTATCAGGATGCAGCAATGTGCACACAGTACAATGGAATCAGGCAGCATTCTAGACGGGCTTTAAAAAAAAAATCGTTTGGAAGGAATTGAAATAATGCTTCCCTCAGCTTGTTATTAAATGTCAGACACACTGAACTATTAAATTGTTTCTTTTGGAAAGGAGACTAGAATTCATCTTAAGATTTTGATAATCCATATAATTAGGCTCACCATGAAAATGACAGTGAATGAGAGTACACATACCTTTCCATTATTTCAGGATGCTGAGACAGTGCCATTACTGTAAATGACAACTGATTGGCAGTGGTTTCATGACCTAGAACCATAAAAAATCAGTTCAAAGGTTTGTATGAAAAAATGAGATGATACAAAGAAGGTCTAGTCATGTTACTGTCAACAAGAGACTTAAAAATTCATGCCCCAAACATCTAATTTCAAGTATTTAAGAAATTCAATGAAAAACTAAAAAGGATGTGATAAAGACCTTTCAAGAATTAAAACAAAGCTTAACTGTTAAAAATACAAGCTATCTTGATCAATTCATGGCTATAATTTTTGTATTCATGATCAACTGGCTACAAACTGCCTATCAGCGAGACCACACTCATAAGAGGCCTGTGTGATTCAGTCATTGTCCTATTATTGGCCATGCAATCCTACTGAGAAGCAAATATTTACTGATTTTGAAAGAAAACCAAGCTTCCGTCAGAAATGTTCATTTTACATGGCTATGTTTAATATTATTTTTCATTAACAGGGACACATACTATTTTAAAGCATTACAGCAAACAGAATTTTATGAAGATGTATTTGCTTAAAAAATGCCTTCTTTTGTGAAAGAAAAATGTTTTGACCTGATCTCGTGGTGTCACCTAAATCCTACTGATGGGCAGATCAATTTTTCTATGTCCTTTGGCTCACACACTATCTTGGCCTCTGTTTCTCCAGATAGTCTTGACACTGACCTCCCCTAGCTAGCACTAAGTAATACTCTTCCAGCAAGAATGGCATTTGCTCATGTGGGTCAGATCATGCAAAGACCCATGCAACATATTAAAGATGCTTTCAGTGGGATTTAGCTGGAGATGAGAAGGAAGGGACAGAACCACACGAAGAAGCCTTGCCCCCCAATAGGCAAAGCTGTTCCCTGCAACAACAGCCTGGCTTTATTCTCTATGCTGGTATGACAGAGCAAGAATAAAACATCATTTGCCTGTGAAAAAACTAAGAGTTCTTTTCAGACCTCTGGAGATTGTACTTATGTCAGTATAATGCTTTTTAATTAGCTGTTTTCCAACCAAGCAACTCCTGGTCACAACAGCATCATAAGGAGCGAGCAAAGCCAATATCAAAAGTGTAGGCAGCACAAGAATGAGTCTAGCTTCCCACACAACATATCCAAATATTAAATCAGTTACTAACCCGCAACAAAGAATGTGATAAAATTGTCCAGAATGTTTTCATCGTCTCTAGTTTCCTCTAGAGCTGTCAAGACAGAAAAACAAATGAGATTAGGAAACGTCTTTGTGCTCCAGCTGGAAGAGTCAGGACACCCTGCCTTGCTTTGAGCTTGTTTTCCTGAGATGGAATTAGGAAGGAACACTGAGACAGCTACTCAGCAGTGACCTGAGACCACTATTTGATCCAATGTCACAAAACAGGGAATTTTCTAAACAAGTCACTTTGTGACTCCTCAGTGTTAAAAAAACCACATGGCCCTGAAGACAGTAAAGGAAGACAGAGTTGCAAAGTTCACATCTCCAAACTAAGACTTCCCAAATCTCAGGAAAAGCAAGCCAAAGGCAAATTAACTTGAATGGCAATGAGCTTCCTACCGTCTCCCTTCAGTATCTGCGTAAGAATATCTGTTGGCATTTCCTTCTCACTCTGGATGGCTTCCCTCCTCTTGTCAATGCACTCCTTGCCCACACGCCGCAGCAGCCGCACGCTGTCCTGCACCTCCTTTATCATTTTCTGTTTTCCTGGCATGTACTGAATATAAAATTTTTTTAGTCTTTTTATTCCTCTTGCTGGTAAAAAAAAAAAACAAAAAAAAACATCTACAGTGTTAATTTTTAAATGAGCATGTGATTGACCTCAATGACATTTCTCACGAAAAACATCTGCTCTCCACGGAACAAAGTGAACTTTCCTAAAGTGAAGTGTTTGGACTAAAACGAGTACTACTTCAGCCTGTGCATGCTGACATCCTGCCTTGTCAGGGCGAACGTTTGGAGCATTGTGAGGAAAATTCCTCAGTTCTCTGAGGAAAGAAAGAAACTGCAGCACATGATACCAAATCCAACCTTTGGGCCCAAAAGGGAAAGCAGGACCTCTGAAGGTCTGAATGACAGCTTTCTTGAGAAACTATGGAACTTAACTGTTTCGGATTTCACCCATAATGTCCTAGCACACGAGCACTGGGTCCAAATACATTTTTTGTGGTAAGAAAGATCCTATTTCTTCCACCTTGCATGAAGGCTGCAGTGCTTCCTGGGCAAATGACAAGGAAATCTCAATTTTTGCACTATGAAAATGTAAAAGCATATGAGAGAAAACATGCAGGGGGAGGAAGAAGGCAGAATAGCAGAACTGAAGCATTAAATAATAATGTTAATTCTGCTAATGTTTTAAAGTGCTAATTAATTCTATCTGAATGCATGTTGGAGGAAAAGAGCTACAGATGATGTTTTCCCTGTAAGATAAAGACCACACACAACTCCAGCCTCACACAGAGGCTGTTTCCAGCTGGATGTGTAGACAGAGGATAGATGTAAGGAGCACACAGACCTTCACAAAGGGGATGCGCATCTCAGTCATTCCCTTCATGATCATGGTCACAGCATGTGGGAATGGTGTCTGGTCATCCTTTAGTGCATTCAACTCCAAGCCAAAGGCCACCTGAGGGGAGGGAAAGGAAGAAAGCAGCCACTTGCTGAGCCACATGCTCAGCAGAGCTGGCATGAAAAAGCAGAACTGCCTCACACGGCTGTCTTTTCCCAGAAAAATGCCTTGGGCTAGGTTTTGCCATGCAGGAGTCTGTGAGCGAAGGCTGATACCTAGATTAGGCTTCCTCCTTGTATAGGGAAAATTAATATTTGCTATTGCTCCCAATTAACTGTTTCACATAAAGACGGGAAAATCCAGGGCAAGGCAGACTTCACGCTGACATATAATAATACCATCTGCACCCATGAACAAACAGCAGTGTGTTCCTCGAGTCTTGAGGGATGGGAGTCACGAGGTTTAAGGGCTTCTGTAAAAAAGCCTCCTGTGCAGCATGTTGCTGGCCTCTTACACAACACAAACCCTTCCCTAACTTCCCTTTTCAACATCTGAGCCTGAATGGGTGTGCAGCAATTACTGCCTCACTTCTTGGGGCGTTCCCGGGTAAAGGTACCCTGGCTCCAGCTCCTGATCCCATTATTTTCATTCCCTTCTGCTAATGGTAGAGGAAACAAGAAAGCAGACAGCAGGTACCTTTGCAATGACATCCAAAGTCACCCGGCTCATCATCGTCAGCATGCTAAACTCTGTCTTTCCATCTGCCTTTTCCTCTAGCTTCTCCATCAGTTCCTCTGCTTTTTCATTAAAAGTTTCCATCATACCAATCAGGTAGCTGAACAATTAATAAAAATGAGTGATGGGGGCCCTGAGGAGGACATCTTTGCTCAGGTAAAATCATCATTTTTCACAGAAAATTATAAAGTTTTTTTAAATGTCATTTTAGCCTTAGACTTATAATAAATTTGCCTTAGTACTCTAAAAACCAGAACTGATAAAATGTGCTAAATTCCTCTTACAGCTGTCCAGCTCTATCCTACCATGTAAATAACAGCTGTCACAGCAAAGAGCTTTGGCCTGAGCATGTTGAGGCAGATGGACAAATCTCCAGACCCTAAATGCAATGCATCTATTTTATACAGGCACTCACAAGCAGACCAGACCACAGCAAGCTCTCTCCCACACAGGGAATCATTCAGACAGGTGAACGGTTAGGCCTGCCCTCTTCAAATGGGATAAAGCAGCCATTGCAGCATTCCTAGACACACGACCCTGGGAACTCCCTGCCATCACTGAGCACATGAGTGTCACTCCCACAGGGAAAGTCTGAGAACACTGTAAAGTGTGTTACACACAGTGTAAAATGAGATTTTGGCATTAAGTGAGTTTTCTCTTTCTAAATACCAGAAATGCATCAACAGTGATGACAATCATGAAAATACAGTAGGAGTAATGTAGAGTTCATCCCAGAGACATCTGCCTTACGTTCTGCTGAAAGCTGGATCCATCACCTTCCGCTGCCTGTGCCAGTGCTCATAGTTGCGGTCAGTTACCAAGCCATTCCCCAGAAACCTAGCATTTAGGAAGACAAGGAAAGGAGCACTTTTCAGCAAGGGAGACAGCCCAAACCAGTCAGGTTTCATCAAAAACTCTTCCACATCTACTTTCTTGTATTTTTCCCATAAGCAGACAGTAGTTTGTTGCTTTGAGTACATCGTTGTGGAAAAACACTGAATTGCATCTATGTTTTGCATGGCACGCGTGGACTACTGAGTCCAACAGGATGCTGATTCATTGCACAGGTTCTGAAAAACAATTGTTAGGCAGATAATTAATGTAACTGAATTATTCTATTTTCAGGAGCATCAAGATAACAGCAAAATATCCCCTCTTCTTTCATTTTGCTTAGGAGCTGGAAACTCAAGTGCATTCGAATGCAATTTTGCTGTTAAAGTGAAAAGTTTGATGGTGGTCTTGAGAAAACTCTTCCGAGACTAACTGAACATTCAGAGGACACAGTGGCTTCAGGTGGTTTTTTGCCTACCTGACACCAAACAAGTTGAAGATCCGGCTGTACACCAGACGGTCCTTCGGGTACTCTGGTGACATCAAGAACTCCTAAAATAACATTTCAGGTTGGTGAGTACTGAGCACTATCCATTTCCCAGACAAAACATGAAAAGCCACTCACAGATTCACACACACAGTCCGAAGACTACATGAATTATTTGGTGTGCCCTGATTCCCCAGTTTTCATGCTGATAACTTGTTTTGCATGCCTGTAGCACTTTCTGCCTGGTGACCTGAAAGCAATCTTTGTGATTATTACAAAGATTCAGACCCTTTGTGCCTTTTCTTTTGAGATATTAGGTTCTTGTGGATAGTCTCTTCTGCAGAAACTGAGGATGCTTGCTATATCTGCAGTTTAAAGAAAAGTAACAAAGTAAATCAACTGATTAAGCAAGAAAATAAATCTGGTTCAGGCCACTTCTTCATAAACTGGCAGAGCTGTGCTCCTAGCAGTCACAAGTTAGCTGGACCATGCTGCTCTAATCATCAGACTCCACCACTCTTCTTAGAGGGAGGGACTGATTCCTGCTGTCTATTCTCTTCTATTTTGCAGTACCTTCACTCCTTCAGGACTCAAAATCATTACTGAGACTCTGTGAAATGCATTAACCCGTACAATAGGTCCATATTTCTTTGACCTACAAAAAAAAAGAAAAGGAAATGGTACAAAACACCAATACTGTTTCAGACCTAACAACTTCAAAGGACCAAAGCAGCATGTACTAGGCTCTACTGCAGACTTGAATGAATAATCCCACTAAGAGAAAAATCACTGTTCTCTGTCCAGCCCTGCTGACTACCCTCTGAATGGTGATAAGTATGTAACTCAACACCTCTATGTCTTATTTTCCCAATTCATTAAAGGGCTACTCAACTGTGTCAGCTTACCACTGCAGAAAGAGATCATGTAGAAACTCCTGTTTCTTCATCATTCTCCAAAAGATTGGCAGATGTCCAAGTAAAAAGCTGCAGAAAATGAAGTTAAGAGCGTCACAAGGAAGCCAACAGGGTTTTGTACAGATTGCAGTGCTCAGCACTGATTTTTAGGGAGGGATGGCTGTGAAAGAATGTGAGGTAAGCTTCAAGACCCAGTCATTTTGCTGCAGTCTGATGATTAAAAGAATGATTAGGAATGACACCTGCTCTGGGTAGATGCTCTACCTGTAATAGAAACAACAGTGAATTGCTTTTGAAACATGCTCAAGATTCTTTGCTACGGAAAGCATGAGGAGCAAAACCAGCTCCATTTCAGTGTCCCTTCATATCCGCACATGTTCACATGCCAGTTACTCAGCATACAAACTTGTTGTTCAGTGGATGCACTATGCACTGGTTGTATTCTTACTCCTTTTAAGGTAAGGCAGAAAAAACACATAATTGTGCCAGCCATCACCTAGGTAAGCTGGGAACCCTGGTCCCTGTGGTGCCCAGCCAGGGGGATTGGTGCAGAGACAGAACAAAGTCCTGCCCAGCTGTGCACCCATGGCAGGTTTTTTTTTTTTTTTTTTTTCTGAGCAAGACTATGAAGTGTTTAAGAAAAACTTAGGATGCACCGATCCACATGGAAACTGAAAGAAGTGAATAAAAAGGGATAATTCTTCAACTACAATAGCTGTATTCAAAAGACAGAGACCGATTTTTTTCCTTTAGATGTGAGCAGGGAATTCCCACTGGCTTTGCACACATCTGAAGGAAGATTTGGCCAAGCTCCTCTCCAAACCAAGCAAGCTATGCTTGAGATCTGTTTTCCATTTGAGACACAGGCAGCCGTACTATCACTCTCTTCAGAGCAAACAAGCTATAGGAAAGAAAAACAGCCTCTTGTTTTATTTCTGTTGGAACCAGCAGACGCTTAAAATAACAAGCACTCAACAAGGTTACGTAATATCCACAGAAACCTTTAATCCTTCTCTTGCTTGACTCCTCCACTCTAACTGGACTCCAAGATTAGTTAAGAGATCCAAAGAAGACAAAGTTCTTTGTTAGCCAAAGCTCTGGGAAGAGTTCTACCTGCAGCACAGCAAGGTCCTGCTTGTGGGTCCCCTCATGTCACTGGGGAGTTGTAACAAGTGAGTCCACTCAGGTTAGGAGCTGTAACAAGCACAGAATATTCATCCAGTAATAAGAAGTCACTTACTGCATCCCATAGTAGAACCAAACAAGGGTTTGGTTTGGGATATATAGTTAGATGGCATTGCCATCATAAATTTACAAAGAAATCCTTTTTTTCATTTTCTCCTATTAGAACTCTAACATGAAGCAAACTTTTGAAGAGACAACCTTTTCTGTACAAAGGGAGCCATTCACAAGATAGAAATGACAGGCATTATGACTCATTATTTTAGCCATGCATGCACAAGCCTCATTTAGAGGTGTTTTGTGTTAGCTCTGACAACCTAAATCAGCCCAGGAAATAAAGGGTGTTAACATAATCTTGTCATCATGCTGATGTAAGAGGTGAGACGTAGTCTGAGGTTTTGCAAAGATCCTGTTGCACTTCATCCTAAAGCAAAGCTTTCTTAAACTTTTATTAAAGGTAAAGCCTGCTTTGGCAGGGATGTTGGATTAGGTGATCTCTAGAAGTCCCTTCTAACCCCTACAATTCTGTGATTCTGTAAAGGAAGGAGACAAGAACAAAGGGAAAGTCACTTGGGACAGAGTAACACCTTGGAAAGATGCAGGCTGGGCAGTGAGTGGCTGGGGAGCAGCTTTGCTGACAGCAGTGAGGGGTCAGGCCTGGCGGACAGCACGCTGGACAGCAGCCAGCCTTTGTACACCCTCATCTGAGAAGTGTTAACATTTGGAGGAATCCCATTTTGGAACTGCCAAATCAGAGCTATTTGGGTTAGCAAGGAGCTCTGCAGGCCACCATCCAGTCCCCTTCCCAAGGCCAGAGCTATATTACCACCGCTCAGGGCCTCATCCAGTTGCTTGTGCTGATGCTGTGAACGCAGAGAATTATAAAATCATAGAAGGGATTTGGTTGGAGGGAACCTTAAGGACCACCTAGTTCCAACCCCCTGAGGTGGGCTGGTTACCACCCACCAGATAAGTCAGCCTAGAATCCCATCTAAACCAGCCTTGAATGTTTCCACGGATGGAGAACTGACATGCCTACATATTATGTCCAGCCTTCAAATCCACATCCTCCCAGCTTACATCATGGCAAAGATGTTTTGCCTTACCCCTAACTGGCAGTTCCCTTGTGGCAATTTGTATCCATTGCATCCCCAAGATGAGGTTGCCCTCATCTTCTCATAACCTCTCAGCTCCTGGGGAGGTTACATCAGTACCATGTTCTGCTTTTCTTTATAAAATACTTTTCAGAGCTGGAGGTATTTGATCTTTCTTCCCTTGGATATTTAGGAGTGGAAGTGTTGGTGCAGCTGGTACTGAAATTGAGGTTTCATACAGTCACTGACAGTTTATACTTTGGGAAAAATATCAAGAAAGAAGGGGACAGACTCTTTAGTAAGGTCTGTTGTGACAGGACAAGGGGAAATTGTTTCAACCTAAAAGACAGGAGATTCAGACTGGATGTAAGGAAAAGGTTTTTAATAAGGGCGGTGAGGCACTGGCACAGGTTGCTCAGAGAGGTGCTGGATGCTTCATTTGTGGAGACTTTCAAGGTCAGGCTGGACGGGGCTCTGAGCACCTGATGGAGCTGTTTGTGTCCCTGTTCACTGCAGGGGAGTTACACTAAATGACCCTTAAGGGTCCCTTCTGACTCAAACGATTCTGTGATTCTACTGTGGGCTCAAGAGATTGGCAAGCTCCTGTATGGAGACATCAGTGTTAGCAACCATCCTGAGGAGGGTCCTAGCCCCTGTCACCACGGCCAAGCCTCAAATCCTTGAGGAAGAGAGAAACAGCCACGAACTTACTCAACTGCCATTATCTTGGGATGTGAACTCACTCCTCAAGATGAGGACGGCACACGCAGGCATGACAGGCTCCATCGTAACCTTAATTTCTGCCCATGATTACAGAAGGGTATCACCTCCTGAAAGCTGCAGATAAGCAGCCAGGCCCGGCGCCCCCGGGGCTGAGTGCTGACGCTGGGTTCCGACACACGAGCTGCCGGCTGCTACGCGTGTCCAGCGTCCTAAAAAAGCCGCACAGCTCCAACGCGCAACTCGAAACCTCTCATTCCCTTCGTCACTCCCGTCCTCGCCGGCCCCAGCCCAGCAGGCTGCCGGCCCTTACCTCTCCCGCGGGGCGCTGGGGATGTGATCAAACGCGGCATGGACGCGCCACACGTAGCAGCAGTACAGCCCCGCTGCCAGCAGCAGCAGCAGCAGCAGCACCAGCAGCAGCCCGCCCAGTACCGCCATGGCTGTAGCGGGGACGATGCCCGCACGGCTGTGCGCGGGGCAGGGCGGAGCCTGCCGGCTGTTAACTGCTTGCACGCGGGGCGGACCGGGAGATGGGGGCACCTGCAGCTCTCTGGGCAGCAGTGTCAGTGCCCCACCGCTCTCTCAGTGAGGAGATTCCTCTGAGCACCTAACCTAAATCCCCCTCTTTTCGTTTGAAACCATTCCTCTTTGTCCTGTCGCTACCCCGCCGTGTGAAAAATCAGTCCTGTCCCTGTTTGTAAGCTTCCTTACAGGTTGCAGTGTCGTCGCCCCGGAGCCTTCTCTTCTCATGACAGCCCTACAGGGAACAACCCTGAAATGATTTTCCCCTATATTTTGGATACGCACATCTCCAATACATTTTAATCTAGGAATTGCACTGTTGGTGTATTCTCAAAGACCAACACTATAACTACTGTTTCACTTTATCTGACGTGAAGATAGATTTTATTTCCTATCAACGCTGGGGTGCTAGAATCTCTCATTTTCAGAAAAAGAAAAAAAAAATCCAACTTCTCATTTGGTCAGGCAGTATACATCATGATTTCATAATGTACATACCAATCAGTGTGAAAGAAATAGCTCATCAGAACAGCATCACCCCACTAACAAAACCCAAAGCCAATCAGTGAGCTTTATGATGAATTATCGATTTTCTAGGTATCATTGATTATTTTTTTTTTCCAGCATTATAGAGGAATAGGAACTAATTATCTGTAAGGTTCACTCGAGTTCACTCTTAGAATATTTCTGATTAAAAAAAAAAAATCCTGCTTGTGCCTTGCTTGCAAGCAGCTGGCAGGGTGCTTTTAATACGTGATAAAATATTTGGTATTTTTTACACTTTCATGGAGTAGAGAGGACGTGCAACATAGTTCTCATCCCTGATTAGAACAGGGTTGTTGCAGAATCAAGCCTCTCATGTAAATGTAATCATCAGCTGATAATTCAGCTTCCGTAATTATTCAGCCTGAGACGGCTATGGAAATTACCTTCCATTTCAGCCTTTAGAGATAAGCTTTAATAAAAACTTTTGTTTGCATTCTAACAAGCTTCAATGTTGTATTCCAAGCTTCAGTGTTGCTTGTTTCATGTTTCATCATGTTTCTATGCCCGTGAGTAAAGGACATGATGCAAAGTCACTGTGCTGTTTGCCATCTGCCTGGGACCCAAATGCCACACAAAGAAGGAGCACAGGTCAGGCACGCTGCACTTGCCTGTATGTCACTTTTCTGTTGGGGATTGAACTGCCATCACATGGACATTTTGCCAATGTGAATGTTCCCTGAAACACAAAGAGCCTGGAGAGATCTGGGAGCAGAACAGAGGGGCAGAAAGTTGGAAACTGTCACCAGTGTGAGTTTACAAGGTAAAACTGAAACATTAATTGTATCTAGGGTTAATGCAAACACCTCTTATGTTTGTCTATTCAAAATCATTTGGCCCAAAAACATTTCCTGCTCTTTCGGAGGTCCAGCATCATATTTGCTGCAGGTGAGGACAGCATGGGAAGGACACAGCACAGGTATGGTTTGTGCTTGGGGATGAGTCCCCAGTGCTTAGCTGGAGGATTGGGGATCGCAGGGCAACCTGAAATTGACAAAAAAAGAATGCATCTCTAGATCAGGTGCTTTTAACTTTATTGTTAAATGCCTCCATCTGCTGCATGCTACTGTTTCAGTGCAGATGGTGATTAAATTAGTGCCCGTCCTGGAGAATTCACAGTTGAAAATCTCAGCCCCCGGCCTAAAGGTCCATATGGAGCTCATAGGGTCTGGAGCTCACATGAGCAACGTGCTTAATCCATGTGCAGCAGGAATACACATGGATGTCCTCCTTCCCTGATTGGGAGCACTGTCAAGGTGGGATCTGAGAAGTGACTGCTGTTTAGGTCTCTCAGTCCATCTGTCTGGCTCTACCACCAGACCTCAAGAAATCCTACACGTAACATTATGTTGGCAGGATCATCTGTGCCCATGGCATGCAGGTTTTGGTACACAGAGGGTGAAGAATCAAAACGTTTTGTGTAAGACAAATAACTTCCTCTGCTCCTTCACATGCCTCTTGCCTCATCTCACATAGTCACTACCTTGTGGCAAGTAACTATTTACTTTTAATCATACACAGCACTCTGCTCCAAGGATTGCAAAACTCAATACAGAAAATATATATTCTCCAGCTCTCCTGCTGCAGAACTGCAGCTCAGCTTACCACTGACTCTAAAATACCCAAAGACAGAAAAATATTCTGCATGCCTGTGAACACTGCCCTGGGATGCAGCACATGGATCTTTCTCAGTCAATACAATGTTCCTGCACAGAGCTGGCAAGTAATTGGCAAGGTTCTTAATGATGAATGAAGGCAGTCCAACGGTTCAGGTGTTGCCATCAGTTAATGCCCCTGGGGAAGAGGTACTTGATGTCAGTGCTCACACCTGGCTGAACACTGGAGCTTCTTGTCCATAAAAATTGTGTCTCTGTTTACTACAATATTGTTAAAAGAAGTTGGCAGTTTCCATCCTAACTGCCTTCCTGATTGCATTAAAACACTGCTTGAGGCAGCTGCATAGCTGCACCTGTGCCCCAGATTAAAACTGAGATAAGAAAAACCTGGAGAAAGTCATGTTCAAGGCAGCAAGGTATTGACATGCATCACATGGGCTGGTAGTCTTATTTGTTTAACAGATAAAAACTGTAAATTCTTAAAACTTAAATTTGGCATGCAGTTGTTAACAAACAATGCATAGATATCTTCTAATAGAAAAATGCA
The DNA here is from genome assembly GCA_013399175.1 of Odontophorus gujanensis. NCBI lineage: Eukaryota > Metazoa > Chordata > Aves > Galliformes > Odontophoridae > Odontophorus > Odontophorus gujanensis. Next base: position 34,996 of record VXAB01014150.1, on the reverse strand, counting down.
TGTTTATATCAGAAATTACTTCAGGAGGTGAATACAGCATACACACCGGGCTGACCCTCTAGAGAGGGCTCTTGGTAGCTCTCAGAGAGGAACAGCAGCAGGATCTGGTACTGATGGTTGGGACTGCTTTTCTCCCAGCATTGCTGAATTTTAGTGTGGATCACAGTCAGCTGAGCAGTGCTCTTCCAAGGGCAAGCACAGCAGGATGGATGTGCACCAAAGCCCCCCTCAGACACCCGAACTGATGCCAACAGGTAGACAAAAGCACTGACTAGTGAGACTTGGAGGAGAGGCTGGTAAGGGATGTACAGCAAGGACAAACTCCATGGCACCACGAGCAGTGGGGTCCCCTGGCCCATTCTCTCCTTGTGCTGCACTGGAGCCACTGTCACCAGCTGTGCTTCTTCTGGCCTCAAGTCATGGCTTCAGCATTATTTAATTACAGGCTGATGTGCTTGGTAATGTGGTACACATGCCTTAAGCTGTTCATGCAGCTCGGTGTAGCAGCATGTTCAAATGTAGCAGGAGAGCTGATCAGCAGCTCAATTTACGTGCCATCCAGGTATATACAAGCATTTTGAAACGACAAAAAATGCTACCAGTAAGAACCCCCTATAGAAGTGCAGATGACATATCAGGTATTTAAATGTAGATGCACTTCTATGCTTTGAATAGTACAGGCTCATTTAGATACTGGGAATCAGACTGACAAACGCTAAGACTCACAACTGATACATTTTAAGCTTGGAAGGGATCAGGATGAGGATGGTAACAACTTACTGAGCTGGCAGGCACACACCTGAGTGCTTTTCCCACTCTACAGGCTGGCGGAAAGGGCAAAGGCCAGAAACTAGATTTACAGGTCTTATCTCTACCTCTGCCCATAAATAAACCTGTTGTGACCTCCGCGCCCAGATGGTCCAGCAGAAAGCACAAGGCGTGCAGCCCTGTGCCAGAGCCTGTACCACACTGTGCTGCTGCCTTCAGTGTGGGCAGGTGGAGGTGCAAAGGCAGAACAACAGGGCCTTCACTTCACCTGGGAAGTTCAGATGGGCTGGAGCAGCTGTAGGGTGTGAAGAGTTAAGTCACCAATTAGTACATACCTGGAAATTGAAGGAGAAATTCCTGTCTAATTGTGCTGCAGCAGGCATCCCTGCATCATCTCTATTACTTCAAAGTATCTTCTGTTATTCATGGCAGTTTTTTTTTTTACTCTCATAGCTTGAGTCAGCTGAAATCTGGCTGAGAAACCAAAAGAAGCAGAAGAGGCATCCTGAAGAAGGAGGATTTTATCTTCACTTCTCATTTTCTTCCAGTTCTCTGGTCTCATCAGCTGAAAAGCTGCCAGCTCTTTCAACAGAAGTATTTCCAAAGAGCTCTTTTGTTTCCTAAACAGTCTTATGTGCTTGAAGGGAATTTCTGCACTTGAAACAGATGCACTTACACTGTTACTGCAGCTGGAAAGGCCTAATAACAAGCTGGTTCCTGACAGCATTTGTGTTTTTCCTAATGAAAGCAGTAATTTGCAAAAGGCACTTTATATGCCTGTTCTCCTCTTTATACTTAATAAGAGTAGGGAGGCAGTGCTATTTTCCCTTATCATTTGTTTTTTTTTTAAATAGAGACAGTATTATTTAATATCATAAAGTGTTTAATGGATATATGGAAGTTGGAAGGGACCAGAAGGATCATCAAGCTCCAACCCAAGCCATTCTATGATATAGAAGAAAGTTCAAGAAAAGCTATTTATTTACCATATGCATCAATGTGACCAGCAATAGGACAAGAGGTAACAGCCCTAAGTTGCACCAGGGGAGGTTCAGGTTGAATATTTGGACAATTTCTTCTCAGAAAGAATGCTAATGCATTGGAACAGGCTACCCAGGGAGATGGTGGAGTCACTGTCCCTGAAGGCATCCAAGAAAAGGGTAGATGTCACACTGAGGGACAGGGCCTGGAACAGTCATAGGCATGGACTGATGGTTGGACTAGATGGTCATATTGGTCTTCCCAACCTTAACGATTCCATGTTTTGGGCATGTTATAGATGAACATCCATAGGAAGAGCTTTAGATGCAAGGTCTTGCAAGAGGCATTATAGATGATGTTAAAAATATATATTTCTCATGTTCTTGCGGGAGCAGTAATATAAAACTTACCCTGATTACAGCAGGAGTAAAAAATAATAACCATGGAAAATGCAATCAAATGCAGAGAGACTACATAAGAGGACAGAACAATGTCTGTAATCACTACACAGCTGAAAACACATTAAAAACAACTCACGTTTGTCTGAGATATTTTTTAAAAAGAGGTAAATAATTGCAGAGTTATTACTCCAGCACACTACATCTTTCACAGCTGTGAAAACTGAATGCAAAAAATATGTAGTTCCACAATGCTTGTGAAAGTGGAGAATATGTATAAAGTATCTTCTGGGTTCAACTGGATAATGACTCTGTTCATGTAAAAAAAAAAAAAGGCCTGATTTCTTTTTCTCTCAGAAAAGTGTAACCTGGAGAAGGGTTTTCTACACAGTATGTCAAGACATTTAACTGACTGTAGCTTAGATGCACTTATCTTTGATAATCCATCGACTTACACTAATGTGAAGCATTACTGAGAATTGAAACCTTACAACTAGTGTGTGCAAAGTTAGCCAAAACATCTACATTCGTATTCTGCAAAGAAAGGCAGTGATTTATGCATACTTCAAAACCACCGAGAGAGCTGCAACCAGCAGAACAAGGAAAACAGTGCAAACACCTACATAAGAGAGGCTGAAACACAGCCATTTGGGAATTTTTTTCAGCCAAACATTGTGAAGCAGGGCTGTGGAATGTTGCATTTTGTATGGTAGAAGAGCAACTGGATACATGTTTTCTTATCTGTAATCAATGAGGTTTGGGTTTTCTTCTTGTAAAAGATCCCATACAATCCCAGCCATGGGCCAGGACACGTTGAGATTACCTTTCAATTTTACTTTCTCTTTCCTTCCAAGGTAGATGTGTGTAGATGAAGAAAAGCCCGAGATTACTTCCAATAGATGCAGCATCCCCTAGGCAGAGAAAGCCTTCCTCAATACACATGCTGCTTTACAGGGTCTGTTAGGAGGGGACGTGCTCTCTGTCCCTCAGCTGTCTTCTCCAGCACCCATCACCAGTCTGCCACCTCCTCCCGGCTGCACACCACACCAGCATCCTCCTCATGGGAGCAGTTATGCGTACCAACCTTAGCATGGGCACACTCCAGCAGCGTCTTCTCATGCCCTGAGCACTGGACATCATCCAGAAGAATACGAAGCGAAGTCCCTTCCCCAAATTCTGCCTTCTTGCTGGCCCGAACCACATAGGGGAAGCCCAGCTGGCGGCACACCACAGCAGCAGCTGCTGAGCTCCAGCCGTCATCGCATACTGTGCCCCACTCACCACTGACATAGACCTCTACTCGGCCCCAGCTCTGTCCACGGCTGCCGCCGTCCATCAGCCGCACAGCTCCATTGCGAGGTTTCTTCTTCCTGCGCTGTCCCTTCCTTTCCCCCTTTCTGGGCTTAGGGCTCGCTGCTGTGGTGGGGACCAGCATCACACTGCGGTTCACTGGGGCTCGATCCACTCGGTCCAGAGACATGGCAGGGTCTGCCCAGCCTCTCCCTGGGGCCTCAGTTGTGGTCCTCAGCCGGGGACGTGGTGTTGGTGTCTTCACAATGAGTTCTGTTGGAGAAAATAAACAAGAAATCAGACTGTCATTCTGCAGACGCTGCTTAAAGATAACGACACAAAATCAGTGCTGATTTTTGACCAACTTTAACTTTTTTTCGAGGAATTTGCTTATTTGGTCCCATTGAGAAGCAAAACCATTCCTGGTAAGTCCATATTTCATCAGCTAGAAATGTCTGCTGCTTTTAGTTAGCAGAGAGGACTGAACTGCTTAATGCCAATAAATAGGACTCTTGAGAAGGAAACATTACCCAATTTCCAAGCAGACTACTGGCAAAGCTTCAGCACGGGTATTAAGGGATCAGAGCTGGAGCTTCACAGGTAGGAGTTCCTCAAGTTCCCTTCTCCCCTGCTGAAAGGATTTTAGAGTCACACACTCTCACACTATTTCTGCTATTCTCTTCATTACTAATGACTGGATTGTTACCAGACTGAGAGCTCCGGCCTCCCCACTGCGCCAGATGCTTTATTCAGAGGAGCTGAAATCATGAACATTCAAAATCAATTCTGTCTGGTAAGTGGAATGTGCAAAAAGAACGGAGTTGCCAGGACAACACATAAAACAGGATTTGGGATTGTTTTTTAATTCCTTATGAAAAAAAAAGAGAAAGCCTTGAACTCCAAATAGCTGAAAACTCTTTCCCGTCACAGTTTCCAGGCGTAACTGGACTTGCTTATTCACATACAGTCTATTTTTAGCTTAAAAATAAGTTCTAGCTTGTCAGAGGGAAGCAATTCGGAATTACTCAGACTAATAATCAACTGAGCTGTGACAGTGCCCATATATTTGCCAAGACATCACAACTTGAACTGTTTCCTTGATTTATCCATTCTCATAATTTGTTCTCTATTTGATACCGGAAAAAATAGTTGTCTTTCCCATGCTTAATAACCAATGCTCTCTAAAGGACAAACCCATGGAGTGGTTCACTGTTTGGAAGACCTCTCAAATAAATGCTACTTGGAGAAAAAAGGTACTTCTGGTGTGCAAAGTGTTCCCTTCTCTGGAAGCTGAGGCAAGAAGTAAATGTGAAAGCCTTAGCTGCACACACCTCAGTCACTAGTGCCTGGCAAAGCACTCACAAATCCTGGAACTCGTACAATAGAATGTAGGACTGCACAAAAGCTAGCAGCCACTTGGGAGTGCTTTTCACCCCACTCTATCAAGTTGTTTTATGCGTTACTCTTCACCAGGCTGTTTATTATATACACTTCCAACAACAGCATTCTTTCAGCTAAAACTAGCCACATGTTTTAGTGACTCTGTCACGTACACACAAACACCAACAATAAAGCAAAACATTTACAGCTCTACCTCGTTTTCACACTTCTGAATCAAAATTTTCATGCTTGTTTTGCACCTAAATGTGAATGCAGTTGTTGAAACGCTTAGCAGAATATCACCCAATGATTCTATGCTACAATGTGATGAAAGCTACCTTCTAAATGAAACCAAAAATTTAGTTGCATGATAGTTTAAAAAAAAACTTTGGACTTGCATACAGAATAACACAAGTAAAAACAGAGACAAAGCTGGTTGAACACAAACAAAATTAATAAAGCTTGGAAACGGTGTGCACAGCTTGCAAAAGAAAATGTTTCTACAGAAGTACTGAGCACTTGGGCATGTCAACAGTTAATAATTAGCCTTAGATCTTGCTCTGCCCTAAGGACTCAATCTTACAAGGTGCTGAGTGCCCTCATTCCCTTGTGAAGTCAAAGCTGTAGGACTCACCGATGATTAAAATGCAGCATGGTGTGATTAATGTAATAAAAATAAATAAGAGTGACTCTAATGTCAGGATACTACAGTAACATTAACTTCATCACAGAGTTGTTAGAGAACAGGCCAGGTACTTGTACATGTAAATAAAATACATCAAGGAAAAGGAATATAATACTGTTAGTGTAATTTTGAGAATCTAATGGTGTATTTACTTCTTTGCATTTAATGTAAATAGCACTTGGCTTACAGCTTCCACTGTTCCACATTTAGCAGTGCAGTACTTCATTCAGCATGAAGCAATCAAAAAGCCCTGGAGGGTTTGGATAAGGTGAAAGTTCACCTGAATGGCTGATCACACCAAGTCTTTTGTGTGCATTTGCTCACCATATATTTTCTCTCCCACACCTAACAATGTCTCAGACCTCATCTTGCTCAACAAACTATTTCCCAACCCTTTAGCCATGATATCCTTCATCTCCTGAAGCATTCCTCACTTCCTGAAGGCACTGCAAAAATCATTCGTCACTGAAAAGCACCACAGAGCACATGGTCTCAGTAAAGAAACAGTCCATGGGGAAAGCTAGATGTTAGTAACAAAACAGTTATCGTGCAGCATGGAAAAGGGAAAAAGGTACAGAAATCGCTGAGATTTCACACGCCTGGGAGAGGGGAAATATTTCCTGCCCTATGCCTTATTTGAACCAACTCCTCAGATTCAAACCAGCTGGCAAGAATTAATCTCAAGGATCCTCTGAAGCCTGCCGTTCTGGGTGGTCTCCATGCAGAGAGAGAATGCAAGCTTCGAGTTTATATTTACTGCCAGCTAACACACACCCATAATAACCAGCACCAACGACACTTACTCTCCTTTGGAACAAATTTTACAAGCTTGCTTTTTACTTTCACTGGCAGCGGCTCAACTCGGCATTTTCCTGGTGGTGCTCTCCTGTGAAAAAGGGACACATACAGCGTACAATTAATTCCTCTCCAGTGGCATCATGAGCCTTTGCTTCCCATTGTTTTTTGACAGATGTAATGCTCATTGGAAAAAAAAAAAAGCCTGTTTTAATGATCCAAGTAATCTCTTGCAGTAGAAAACATAATTAAACAATCACATATCTCCACTGATCAAAGTCCAAATAGACATAAGTCAGTGGAGTCCTCTGGCTGTGTTTTTGCTTGCCGTGACTGAATCCATTAAGGAAATAAAACATTGGCAGGCCCAAGCAATTCAGAAAAAGATTAATCAGACTGAAACAAAAAAAATCACAGAACTAGACAGTTCTGTGAATATGTTGAATATCTGACACAGAGGTCATACTAGCACAAGTTTCCTGGCTGTCTTCAGGGAAGCGAAATAACAGACTATTATTCATACACAAAGCCAGAACAAAAGACTTTCCCTTTTATCACGGTTGATATAAATGTGGAAAGCAGCCAGGTGGAGAATAAGGAGATCCGTGATTTGTCATTGCCAATGACTTGTCATTTCAGAAATACCAAAAACACATTAGTTTCAGACAGGAGCTGTAAGCGTCTCCAACAGAAGTCATCTCTTAGAGTGACACATTATTTTGACACAAGTTTGTTTGCCTTGGAAGTACAGCTCACTTCTGAAAAGTTACATCCAGTTCATAACCACTTTTTCCTATGAAGATTGCTTCTTAATCTGCAGTCTTCTTCGGAGGTTTTCAAACTCCTTAAAAAACGCATGATGTATGCACTGGGAGGAGATTGCTCCTTTGTAATTAGGATTGTTTACATTTGCATTTCTGTGGAAGGCAGTGTGCTCCTCTCCGAGTTCATACATAGGAGTATTAAATCTCCTACGTTCATGATTTTCCCTGTGAACTCATTCATATCACTACATTCTACAGACTATAGCAACTTGTTTTTAAACTTACGACTTGCCTTTTGACTTCTGCTTTTTTATTTTTGCAAAGGTTGCGTAATACAAGCCCCTTACTATACAGTTTACAGGAACTATTCCATGGTATTAGCTAATGGAAAATGCTCCTGAGGAGGAGGCAGAGGAATACAGGCAACAGCATCGGGGTCTGTTTAAGTTTGGGGTCTGTTTCCAACATAAAAATAGAAAAGTGATTCGGTTTGGGAGAATGCTCAGATAGCTAAATCTGTGTACCAAACCCATTTGAAATACAGAAGTGAAGCCTCATAAAGTTTCTTTCCACATGTCTAGCTAAAAATATTTTTGTGTTTACCCAATAATAGTAATGTTTAAAAAACAGGAAATTGGAAAAAACAGCTGTAAATCTTCCCACAAAACACAGCTATTCCCTGCCTTAACCAGTCTCAGATACAAGTGCATGGGATCCAGAAGATACAATGACAGTTTGACTCCTCATCCAAGCCATTTTCCCTCTTAAAATACACTACAAAGAATGTACTTTTTTTTTTGACATTTGTTTTGTTACATTTCTGCTTTGTCCAAGGATACTGCAGGGTCAGCCCCAGCTGCACGGGGCACCTGGATGCACAGCACCAAGCTCAGGCTTTGCAGCAAGCTCATCCCCTACCTGGAGGTGTCCACCACTTTGTACACCGCTCCATGTGGGGCTGTGGCACTTGGTACACCAGTAGACATGAAGTAAAGTTCCCCTATGAGAAAAACACATGCAGCCATGAAATCTCCCCATGGAGCTCCTTCCCCATTGGGGCTCACAAACTAAAGAGCATCGGGAAATGATGAGACTTGACAGAGAGAGGTCTGGCTACTGGAACAAATAGTGCAGTGGGTTTGTAATGAGTGTTCATCTGCATTCCAGTGGCAAAAAAATACACTCAGTGAGAGGAAAGTTTTACATATCATCATTAAACATCATTTTGACTGATTTCTACTGCATGTTTAGCTCTCCAGACCTTAGTTGACACAGATTTGATCGACGTGACCTTTAACACTAGTTCAAAACAGTCCAACTCCCAGTTCCTTTTGTTGAAAAAAAAAAATGAAAGGGCATTAAGACTGTCCACACTGCCTCACTCCTTTGGGGTGAATTACAGGAGAACAGAACTCCATTTTTGCTTTCTCACAAAGTGAGGTGTACCTCACACGAAAGGCATTTGGATCTGTGACAGCTCTGTCAAGCTGCATGGGTATAGCTCAACCTTCAGCCAAACAATTTCCATCACCATTTACTTGACGTCTTTTCTCTTAACTGCATTTCCATCCCCCTCTTCCTGCTGTTCAAGAGGGGCCAGGATAAGCAGCCCCCACAGGAACTCCCCCTCTACATCCCATATTTCTTTCCTGGGAATTACCAGACAGAAATATGGTCGTGTGATCCATAAAGCATGCAGGCTGTCACACATGCACCCCACAGACATGGCACAGTGCCCAGTGTCCCCACCATGCCAGAGGTTGGGGCTGCTGGCTTTTGAGAACACAAGCAATGAGCTAAAAATACAGGTGCCTCCACCACATCAACACATCCCCTGCTCCAGCTGGATTAACATTCATCAGAGCAGCAGCCCCTAAAACAACTGCTTCCACAAAGCAAAGCTTGCTAAAGTGAATTGTGTGGTAAACCTGTAAAACATGGCTGCCTCCACGCTAAAGAGTACAGGAGAGAGAAGTTCACTGCAGAGAAAGAGAACTCTCTCAACTATCAACAAATTCCATTATAACAAAACAAGCAAAAAGCAAAGAGCTGACTCTCAGCACAGACTCCCACCAGAGTTTCCAGCTGCTTCTATTGTTCTTTCTTAAGCCATGTTATTCTCATTAAAGGTGATGTATCTTCCTCATCACAGCCCTGCAGATCAGCTGTACATTCTATGAATGCCAGACTTTAAAGAAAATGGATTTTAACTTCTAAATCATAAAATTGCACATCCTAAACATTTGAGCTAATCCTGAACTTGGATGGTTTTCACTGCCATGATAAAACAGAAAAGCACAAGCTTTTGTAAGTTAAATGATCACCTGCTTCGTCTTCAGCAAAAGAGATTATGTATTGGTAGTAGTTATTGATAAGCCCAGGGAACATGCATGTTTGTCCTGTCCCCATACAGATTTCGCTGTATTGCCACTCTCCGGTAGCACGATCCTCCTTCAAAGACATCAGGCGTCTGTGAAGCAAAACAAAAACCTAAAAATTTGCACCAAACAATCAAGAAAATAATTTATGAACATTCACCGGGAAATGTGAAAGGATATTTAATGCTGCCTACGCATGTTAACAGCAGTGTGAACTGCAGCTCATCTGAGAAATAAAGAATCGCTGATACCAAAGCACTTGCACTAAACACGCACACACCTCTTGTCTTTCAGGGGTAAGATAAGCACTGGGAAAAAGGATAGGCAAGAGTTTAAGGGATTCTAATGGACTATGAAAAAAAAAAGTGTCTCTTTGGTATGTGCAAGTGTTACATCAGAGATTTGTTGGGATTTAAGGATTTTTTTTGTTTTAGGTTGTATTTCTATGCTCTTCGATACCACTTTCAGTATTTGAAATAAATGCTGCATCATTGCTCCTCTATTTGTACTGACACAACGTGAACCAGCAACATCAACAGCTGCTGGCACGAGGTCACATTCCTACACAGCAATGCAGAGCAGTTGTACAAAACATGCCACGTGAGGTCTCTGCCACAAGCAGTACACAGCAGCAGATACATTCGCAGACAAGCATAGCATTACTGAATAACTTGGCTGGGGGTACTGCTTACTAACTGTCTGAATATTTACTCACCCGCTCATAAAATCACCAAATATGTACAAGCCATTCAGGTTTGGAGACTCACAGCCTCGATAGACATAGCCTCCTGTAACAGATTTCCCCATTTTGTGTGGGTATGCATAGATTGGAAGCACATCATCTGTAAAAGAAAATAGGTGAGTGGCTTGCCTTGTTTTTCAAATGGTGTAGATAAGTTGTTTCTACAGATAGTTCTGAGATAACACGACACAATCAGCCTCCCTGGAGTATCTTCTAGCCAAAGAAACCGCTGATGGAGCCAAATTTATGTTGACTCTCACCTCTTCAGAACTGTATTCGATAGCCTTGTCTGGCAGTGCTAACCACGACAAGCCAGCCCAGGGCTGGCATCACACTACCAATATAAGATGAATTTCTGATAAACCTGAATGCTCTCCACCCTCCAGATGCCTGACAATTCCTCTGAGCCCTTCTCCCAACATAGCCAGGCTCTGTTAGTGCTGCTTCTTGCCAATTTCTAAACACTTTCCCTATGATTTTGCAGGCTGCTTTCAGAAATACTGCATCTATGCAGGACCTGCTTGCCCAGTGCAGTTGTGTTTCACTGGTGAAAGGCAAAAAATACAAAAAAGAGACAGGTAACTCCAGACACTGATGAAAATATATGTCAGATGTCAGCATGAATAGCACGTGCTTCTGTGAAATGGGGGAACTTAACCTGAAGGGGCCATCAAATATTTATAGTATAGCACTGTCAGGATGTAGTGCTGGCAAATTCATTGCAAAACATAAAGTAAAACACAAGTCAGAGGCAAAACAGGAGATGACTTGAAGAACTGCATCAGATGCTTCTTTGTTCTCCCTTTTCCCCTTTGAAACACACAGTCCATCCTTGCAGTACCACCCCTCTTCTTCCTCGTAGCCTTCCACCCCACTCTCTGTGTCAGCAAATCTGGTAGCTGTACACCAGCAGTACTTCATCTGAGGCAGGTGTTTCCTAAGCTTACGCTGTACTTTCTGCTGTACAGGGGCTGTGACATTTCACTGTGCAAACAGAAGGGCCTCTAAAGGCATCACAAATTGTTTCAAGTCCTTGGAGACTCAGTAAGTACTCACCAGGAACATTTGCAGAGGCGCTGCAATGCACAGAGCTCTAAAGGGACTCTCTTACAACTGCTTCAGCAAAGGAAGTGCAAAAAACCTGCTCCAAGTTTTTAAAAGTTTCATAAAATACATACATATAACACCTAAGCACTTCCACTGTGCTTGTAGCTGTGTTAATAAACAGTAAGTTCAACATACAAAAGGGAAAAATCTAGAACCTCAGAGTGCAAATCAGAGAACCAAGGGCTACAATGTGGAGATGCTCCAGTATGAGGTGTGCTCCAGACCAGAGTTTGCAACACAATACACTGGCTTCACACACACACCAGAAGTTAGCCAGCAAATACCTTGAATTCAAGTTTGAAACGTGGAAAGAAATCACTGTTTTCACTTTTGGCATAGCTAAAAGAAATACAAACAAAATGTATATTCAGTCACCTGCAAAGCAGCATGCACACTGAACGGCCAATTTACAGGGCTTTTTTGTTTGTTTTTTTTTGAGAAGGACATCATTTGTGAAATATGGAGAAAAAAATATTTTTTCTTCTGTCAGAAATTTTATTTTATGCTGAAAAGATGAAATTCTCCCCCCCAAAAATCAAGGAATCTCTAGAATATTTGACTAACTACTATATTGCCAAGGAAAGCAACATTTCATTTAGAAAGGACACTTCATTTGTCTCCTGACTCTAAAAAACTGTGACATCTGGACTTCCAGGATTTATCCCCAAGTCAGTTCCAACCTAGTCTGAGACCACACAGCCTTACACTGCAAAAAAATTAAAAAAAAAAAAAAAAAAGCAGCCAGACTTTGAAGGCAGGAATTAAAAATGACAGTGCTGAAAACCGTGTGAGAGGCACACAATTTAAAGAGAGCGTATATTTACCCAATGAAGAATTGACGCAAAGCTTTTTATCGTAACAGCTGAATCCTTCCCTTGCCCTCCAGCCATAGTTTTTCCCTTTTTCGACAATGTCGATCTCTTCATATTTGTTCTGTCCTACATCCCCGCAGAAGAGACGCCCCTTCCCTTCCTTCGTATCAGGCTCGCCCCTATCGAATGAGCAACGCCACATATTCCTCACTCCATAGGCATAGACCTCAGGTCGAGCCTGCGGGTCATCAACAAAGGGGTTGTCTGGGGGGATCCTGTACACAGGCCCCCGGTCGTTGTTGTTCACATCAATCCGCAGCACTTTGCCCAGCAGTGCTGATCTGTGTTGGGAGAAGAAAGGAAAAGGCAAATGAAATTATATCTTGGTTCAACAGCATATAGTTAACAGAGTGAACAGTTCCAAAACGGTATCATAATTAGGATAGCATTCTACAGATTGTATAACTAGATAGACTATCCCAATGGAAAGAGATAATCAAAATTAAATGAAATGCTCACCTGTGCCCTAGGCTCATGGTAGAAGAAAAAAAAAAACTCTAAAAGGAGCAATCTCCAGAAAAAGACCCTTCCCCAGTGGTGGTCAGCCCTTAAATGGGGTCTGGGAGAGGTGGAGCCAAACTCCACCCCTTCCAGTCACACAGGTACATTGCTTTCCCCTGTGCTCCCACAGCTGACTCAGTGCTCACCTTGGGTAATCAATCACTGGTTCAGGCCATGATTCAACTGTTCCCATACAAACAGATATTCTCATTCAGAATTTTATTTTTATTTTTTTTTAAGCCTACAATTTTACTGTTTCTCTTTTGGAAAACACAAGACTTTCCATGAGAGGTGTGCATGAGCATCAATGCACCATTAGAGAAAATGTAAACTCTGGACTGAAAACACTCCAATTTTCTTGCCTTAATCTAAGGACAGAAGAAGGGACACGTGACGCACACAAAGTTTTAGGGGCTCATACTTGTTCTGGGCATTTCCAAAGGTCCCAAAAGGATCTCCAGCCATGCCTCCATCTCCAGTAAATATATAGAGATAACCATCGTCACCAAAGAGCAGCTCTCCTCCATTATGGTTGGAAGCTGGTTCTTCTATTTCCAGGATTATCCTAATTGAAAACAGGAACAATGCATTACCTATTGCACGAGTACTAAGGAAAAGGCAGAGGAATACCCAGCCAGTGTTGTCGTTGAGACACAGAAACAGCTGCAGGTAAGGTCTGGTGCATATTCTTCCACATCCATGTTACTGAATCTTACTTAACTGATTTTCTATCATCATATTATTCAGACATATTTTCCAGACTATGGAAACACCAAATTATGTAATAAGGAAAATCTGAGAAATTACATGGCAGAGTACACTTTTAATGATACTTGTCCTCTCATTTTTTTATCCTCCTTGTTTTTTTTTGGTTTTTTTTTTTTCCCTTTAGAAAAGGTGTCTCAGTTCTAATCAGACTGCAAACCATGAGGGAAAGGACTCCATCTCTGCATGTGCAGCATTTGGCACGGCCCTGACTGGTACTTTCAAGGCAACCTAAGACTTTTCAAACACTACATAATAGCTAAATGTTTAAAAAGAGAGGAATCCTTTAAGGGCTATTATGTACACAGGGCACCAGGAACTTCAAGAACTGTAAAAGCATTACCACCATCCAATCAGCATCCTGACAAAGCAAAGGTTACTCAAGGCAGTACCCTTACCTTCATTCTAAAGCCTAAACCTCTCTTACTGTACTCTACCTGTTCGTGGTTTTTGTTGTTGTCATTGTTCTCCTCTGCTTGTTTGTTTTTAATGCAGCTAGCCTCTCTCTCTTACTAAGAAAAGGCCAAAATATATGAAAATATGACTTTTAAAGAAAGGTAAAGCCAGAAATACAAGCAGGAGACCCTCAGGTATAACAAGTAAAGCTTTCTTTACTTCAGTTTCTAGGGATTTCCCTCAACCACCCAAAGAAGCATCTCAGGATGAAGTCTGTGAGAGACGTGCCTGCACAACCACAACAGGACTGCAGGTTTGTTTTATTAAGCTTAATACTATAGGGTATTATTAAGCTTAATACTAACCACAGGCTAAATAAGCACAGAAAAAGCTTTAAGTGCAGAGCTTGATGACCTTTTAACAAACCAGCTGAGGGGCCTTGACATCTGCAGGTTTAAACTCCTCAACTAATACGTTACCAAGTAAAACTCTCAACATTAACACTATTCAAAGGCTTATTCAAGGGGTTCAATCATAACAGTTCTGCAGAAGGTTAAAATCCATTCACTGTCTCCACAAACAAACCTTTAATTGACTGTGTGTATTAATGTAGACCAGCTGCAGGGTCAGACTCTAATTAATTTTCCTATCAAAATACTCTCAGAAATAGCATAATGATTTACACTTTACTTAATTTGATACTCTATTTGTAATATCATATGGTCAAGCTCTCATTCAGATAAAAAAAGAACAACGGGGTCAAATCCATTTTGGTACAGCATCATCAAGTTTGTTTCTAGTGATTTTGGAAACCTTCAGCTTTGAAATGAATTTCACTCATGCTTTGCAGAAGTCTATTATCAATGGTAATCAATAAACCAAAACACTAACTGTAAATAACGATCATTCAAAGTTAAATCTTCTGACATACTGGAACTAAGAATAATGAACCTTTTGTTCTCATAGTTTACCCACAGAGGACACGTATATTCACTGTCTGAGTACGCCAGGACTGAAACTTGGCAACCTTCATAGGATCATAGAATGGTTTGAGTTGGAAGGGACCTTTCAGGATCATCTAGCTCCAACTCTTCTGCTGTAGGCAGGGACACTTCCCACCAGACCAGGTTGCTCAAAGCCCCATCACTTCGCTAACACATTGGAATACAAGAACAATATTGAGCCAAATAAGCCTTATTTGTTAATAGTCCTTAAAAACACACAAGCTGCCTTCTGAGATGTTAAGGACATTAAAGTTGTGTACAATACCTTTCAGAACCATGGTCCACAGTATTCATGTCACCGGGAGAAACTCTGAACTCACTGATTCGGATTCTCTCTTCATAACGAACTTCAACTGAATAGTAGACATACACTTTACCAGTATATTTGAATTTAGGATGGAAGACAATACCTAGAAAACCTCTCTCGTCTCCTTCCCAAGGTGAGGTAAGCACGGCTTCGCTGATGTTCAGAAAAGGTTTTTCAAGCCTGGACCGGTCAGGGAGGTAGGTCCACACCAGGCCAACCTGCTCGGCGATGAAGAACCGGTGGGTGCCATCGTTGGCATGCACCATTGCAACGGGATTGCGCAGCCCGTTGGCCACTTCTGCAAGGCAGAGCTGGAGGCAGCCCTCTGCATCAGCAGTCACCAAACCCAGGTTTTGGTTAAGGTTCTCGTTAGCCAGCAGGTGTGGGAAACAGTAGTCCGTGTCCTCCAGGGACAGGTAGCGGCAGAATTTTGCCACATTGTTCTCCAGTGCAATTAACTCCTGGTCTGTAGAGAGATAGTGAAAAATGGAGCGGCATTTTTGCCATACGTGCTGGCAATAGTCCTGACAAAGTCCTGGTATGGTCCGCACGGGGGTGGAGGGATCCTCAGCATCGTACAAGTGAGCTGCATATGGAGAGCATTCCTAGAAAAAGAGAGAAAAAGCCTCAAGTCATTTGTGGATCAGATTTAAAACAGCTGAGCAGCAACACTAATTGGAGAAATTTCACCTTAATTACAACATATGTTATGGTTTATTCCGAAAACACAGTAACAGAAGAAAAGATCTCAGGAAGTGGGTTTATCTCAGCATTCGCAGAAATGATCTTCAGTGTTCCTGGTGAAAGCTGGCTTTCACGTGCTTCTCATGTGAGTACACATTTATCCCAACCTTAGCACTCACTCAAGAAAACCAACGATGACACACAACTTGCTACATCACCTTAGCAGACTGTACTGGAAAAAAAGCATTTCTATCCTGTATGCTCTGACTTCATTGAGATACATCGCAGGTTCATCACAGCACAGTGGTGACACAAGGACTTAGCTGGGAAGATTCAAGTCATAGCAAGGCTGCTTGGGATGGAAGGTACCTTATGGATCATCTCATTCCTGCATCTGCACATGGGGTCTCTGAGTACAGATGTTTTATGCATCTGGGTCAAAGAGGTCAAACAAACCCCACTCTGACCACCCTGGTCACCGAGTTCAGGTAATAGGATTTCAGACAGAGAGCACAAAATGGCCATAATCCAGGCAAACCCCTAAACCCTCTGCAGGACAGCCCTAATTTAGGGAAAGTTAATCCTTGGAGATATAAGGACTGACTCAACTCTATATACTCTGTATTTTCCACTATAATAATTCCTCCAGAGAGATGCATTTTCTTTCTTTACCACTGCAACCCAGTAAAATGGTCTGTAAATTACAGACTGACCAAAGTCACTCAGTTCTGATTTGTAAGAGCTTTTCCATATATTAAACATATAATATTTTCCAGTTTCAATACATCTTCCCAATAGGCATCTAAAAAGTGCTCTCCAAATAACTTAAAATGACTTAGTGAATGCTCAGCTATTTTTATAGGGTAGATAAATAACAAAGGCAAGAAATGCGGGAAGAGAATCTATCCTTCCTGAATGCATTCTGCATTGTTTAATTCCTGGATGACATTGCTTCCAAGTAAAACCAGCTTAGTTTAAAAAAATTCAACCTATAGGCAGTTACTTTCTAATGCAGATTACAGTGCTATTCAGTAGCTGAAAAGATCTAAGTTCCAGAATACTGATGTATTTAAATTAGCTGATAAGTGTGCACAATATTTTTTATTTTATTTTCTATTACATGCCACAATTAGTGGAGAGGCCATACAACAGATCATTAGAGTACAGTAAGCTTTCCCCCCATAATGTCAAGCTATTCATTGCAAAATGAAGGTTATTATGCCTTCAAATGAGAAGCAATTAGTGTGGTAAAAGGGAGACTGCACGTGACACTAAACACAGAAGTTACACAGGCAGATGAGATAATGGCACTCAGCTCTGTTACACGAACACAGAGATGTGCCAGGGGCAGAAAACAGATGCAGCATTTGCCTGTGTGGTTGTCATGATGAAAATTTAGCCTAAGAAAACCAATTTAAGCAAGAGAATTATGAGCAAGGCCTGTATTGGAGACGCTTCCCTTTCTGCCTATGAAGGTTTCTCACTCTAGAAGAGGAGACGCCAAGATGTATCTGGTTCTCTGGAGGCCTGCCTCGAGCAAGCAGCAAGAATGTCAGAATTAAGGACTGCACTTCCCCATCCTTTTGCCACCACAGGTTGCCCAAGTACAAGAAGAAGTACATTTGTCAAAATAATTTGATTACATTTGAGAGAAATCACGAATTGTGAGCAGAAAGGGACAGAAGTATGCTGAATAATTCACAGGAAACCATTTATTAATTCAGGTATAGGCTATAAATTTCATATATGGTGAATATTTGAAAGCAGAGTGTTTTGGAACAATCACAGCACCTGAGCTCCCATTTTGTGCTTGTGCGGCCATTTGTAGCCACGTCTCAGGCCAGTGATGCTCATTAGAACACTTCAGTGAATCATCTTTTTTTCCGTGTTGAGAGATTTCACCATTTCTGAACAAATTTCTCAGCAGCCAGGTTTCTGATGTATGCAGGAGACTTGCTTATCGCTTCCAGAGGCAGAAAGAGTGCTGAGCGGGCACTGCTAACTGCTGTTCTCCTGCCTGCAAGCCTACTGTTGGAGGCTGCTTGTTTCAGGAGCACGTTCAAAGCTTTTTGCTTCCAGTACAATCTGGGATGAAATGAAAGTCAGATCTCTAGAAGCTGTTATAGGAAAGGTTTGGCTTTCTCTTCGCAGTTTTAACAACACAAACGTTCCCTGCGGAAAGCTGTGAGCAGGATTTCCGTACGGCCACTTTGATCCCATCTGAGCACGGCAGACCGGGCTCTGCTGGCTGAATTACAATTTACACTTAACGCAGCACAGAGCTGCCATTATTCTGGCCCCGGGGCATTTTCGTACACACGAGGCCAGCCCGAGCACCCCACGTGGACCAAAAGCGGAGCGGAAGCCCCCTCACCTGGCAGAGCAGGTCCTGCAGGTGCCCGGCGCAGGCGGCGTACGTGGGTCCGTCCAGGTGCGCGCTGAGTCGGTAGAAGCGCTGGAGCAGCTCCCGGTCGCGCCGCGCGTCGCAGCAGCCGAAGGCGCCGTAGCGCCGGCAGAAGGCGAGAGCCCGCGGCGGCCGGAACGGCGGCTTGAAGTCCAGGCACTGCGGGTGCGGTCGGCCGGGACCCGGGCCCAGCGCTGCCGCCAGCAGCAGCGCTAGAGCCGCCCCGCGCAGCGCCCGCATCCCGGCCCCGCGGCCGCCGGCGGGGCAGCGCCGAGCTTCGGCCTCCGCGCGTCGGCCCGCCCGCCCCGAGGACCGCCCGCCCGGCAGAGGGGAGCGGGGGCTGCGGAAAGCGGCTCCGTGCGGAGCCTCACCGCCCGCCGAACACCGTCTTACGCTGCGGGGAAGGAGGCTCGCTTTGGTCCATGCTGACGTGCTTTTTTTGACTCGTGCTTCGAGACGAGGAACTGCTGCACGGTGCATATGGGCTGCAAAATCACGGCGTGGCTTGGAACACCCCGTTAGGAGACCGTATGTGTTGTGGCATTTAATAAGAGTTTGTTTTGCCCTCTGTATGCTGATGGAGCTGCTGCTAAGGTCACTACGAACTTTGCATTCGTACAGGCAGTAAGAACACCTGATGGGCTTTGTCCCGAATTATCTCCCTTTTTGTTTTTACCACTTAAAAAGCTCTCTTTCATGGATGACCTCGGTGAGTGGATTGGAAAACAAACAAACCAGTCACGGCCTTCGGAAACTTTGATCAGGAGCAGTTACGGAATCCCATTTTTTTTTTTTTTTTCTGTGAAAACAACAGATGTAAATGCATCTTCCTGCTCATCCCAGATACCACCGCTGTGGTAAACACTGGCTGCTGTCTCAGAGTTTGTGATGATATTTGAATGTCTCGTTAAGAGAAATACATAACGCATATTGTAAGATTGGTGTACAAAGAATGAAACACAACAACCAAATAAACTGAGTGATAATGAGATCTATCCTGTAGCCTCTTCATTTGCAATCATAACCTCTAATCAGTTCAGCATCCATGCATTTCAGAAATGAACAGAAAGTGGAAAGCTGTGCATATTTAGCAGGAAGTCTTGGAAGGAGATGAACCGTAGATTTAATCTTTGTGAGATGGCGTGTGGTAGCTTTGAAGTCCACAGTGTGCATTCACAAGCCATGCCCTCATGTCAGAATTCCCAGTGTGTTCATTCAGGCTGGGCCACTTTTCAGTTCCCCCCAGCCAGGGACTGGGAAACAATTCATCTGCAGGGCATTGCTGAAATGGAGATGGAGCTGCCTTGGCCTCAGCAACAAGCTGGCTATATCAGGGGTGGATGTCTGTGTTTTCATTCATATTGTGACCCATATTTTGAGCCTTCCCAGGCCACAGGTAGGAGCTCATGGGCTGCATTTGAAAAATCTTTGCTGTGGCGGATGGGACCGCACATCTCTGGCTTTTATTTCCAGCCCTGCCTGGAGGCTTACTGTGCGATCGTCCCCACGTTACAAGTTTTCTGCCTGGGTTCTCCCTGTCGTAAAATGGCAATCTTCCAAGGTGAAGTTTATTGATATTTTTAATCACTGTTGTGTTTTTCTTCATGAGTTCCTTGCCAAACCACCACTAAAGACAGCTCAGGAGTGGAACTGCTGCCCTTGACCCAAGGTGCTGAGTTTAATGCATTGCCCTTGTTGCTACCTGCAAGCAATAACGTGTATCTGTTCTCTGTGGAGCAATTACAGGACAGGGCTGAGCTTTAATTTAGGCACCTTTCACCAAGATCTCATGGTCACTGGAGAGGATGTTTCATGTTAAAATATAGATATTTCTAAGTTGGATAATTTGAATGCTTGCTTAATGACCTGAATAAATCTGTTGAATATTTTTGCTGTATATCAAATTTTGAAAGTATGATCCTTCCTTCCTTCCTGCCTGCCTGCCTTCCTCCTTGTTTCTATTGGATTTCTCCTATTCCCTTGAAGTCCATATGAGTTTACCAATTGATTCTCAAAATCAGCATTTATACTGATGGATGTAATTGAAGAAGCCAGGTGTGAACATGCAGTATTTGCTTGCAAATAGCACCATGATAAGACATAAAAAGCCTACATTAAGAAAATTGTTGATCAGTTTGGTGTACTGAACCTGCTATCCTTGAGACAGTTAAAGCAACTGATAGTCACAGATACTCTGCAACATTATACACCTTAAGGTGAGGTCTTTGAATATGCAACAACTAGATTTTTCACTCTTTCTGCATATGTTTGAATTTGTGAGTGTTTGTGACATCTGACCCGATATCTGGAAACTCTGCCCTCAAATGTAGTTTGGGTCAAAAGCAAGGAGTTCAGTGCTATAATCTTGAATAGCCAAAGAAAATGCTGCTCCTCCCCAAGGCAAGAGTGAACACCATCTTAAAGCATAACAGTTGAGAATTAAATGCAGAACTGTAAGTCTTTGTAGAATAAGCTAAGCTTTGCCTTCTCATTATGTGTCTAATTATTAAATCCTTCTATTCTTCATTTGTTTTCTCATTTGTTTTGCTTTCCTAATTTGAGGGGAAACAGATAACTATTGTGAGAAAACAGCAAAAAGGCATGTGTGCATGTACGTAACATAGACCCAAACCCACAGACGCACACACACACAGGAGAGCAAGATAAACCATTCTGTCCAGAGAACAGTATCCATGCTAAGCAGATTTAAAGCTATCTGCTGGCATGGACACTGCTCTTTTCTATGGCTTTTAGTATGCACATGAACAACATAAAAATATATATTAAGCCTTTGGAAAGATGCTTAGAAGAATAGCTGTACAACACAGTCAAAACCAAAAGGACCTCTCCTATTTAAGCTGATTTGCCAGGGAACACAGGCATGTGTTTTGCAGCAGCTGAAGTCAGGCAGGCTGCAGCAGGCCTACCGATGCATTTTGATGGTAAGGAAGCATTTAATGCAAAAACCAGCCCAGTGCAGGCAACATCACATGCTGCCTCAAGAATACCGTCAAAGGGTTAGGGAAGCGGAAATCCTGCTGCCTCTGGACATACCAGGATGACTCAGATGTGGAACAAAATGTTCTACTGCAGCATCAGAGACCTCATTTCTCCTGGTAATGGAACAATGAGTCCCTCATATCCTTTAATCCTGTTGTTCTGAAGCACCTCCTTCTGCTTCAGCCATACCCTCTGGTGCACATTCCTATGCCCTGTGTCATATGTCACAGCAAATGCTCGGACAAAACATCAGGGTGGTGAAAATAAGCATAGCCCTGCATTTGATAGCCAGGATGCCCACATAGAAGGTGCACTGCTAAAAGCTTTTCCATTCATCCTTATGCTCATGTTGTGCACAAGCAGGATATAAACATCACTGTCTTACAGCAACCTAATAACTCCTTGGCTTCTTTACTTCCCAGTTTGCTACCGTACGAACTCTAACGCAGGAGCCCTAAAGAGACCATATGGGCAGTAAGCAATCCTTATGTGTGGCACGTACAGAAGGACCGTATTTTCTTATCAGCTCACACAGCAGCAGATCATGCAGAAATGATTTTTAAAAATTACTACTCTTGTCCGTGCAGTAACAGAACAATAAGTATCAATCCTTGAGTGATTTCTGTCTGTCTTCTACAAGATCTGCAGCGCGTGGATCTTTTTCCCCTCATTGGTCACAGGAGAAATAATAAGGACAATAAAATGTATATTTGTTTTCAGAAAGTGATGTATTGATTTTATGTAGTATCTGAATGCTTTATGTTGTACGTGACATATAACCATGTAATTTGTCTGAAATGAGAAACAAACCAAAAGGGTTGCTCACTGGGCTGTACAAATGAGCGTTTCCTCATCAGTGATCCAAAACATCATAACATTGCCTGTTTTTAATTTGCTCTGAGAGATAAAAAAGCTCTCTTACACAAGCATGTATATTCCACTGAGAGAGAAGGTGATTATTGCTAGATTGAGCCTGTTTAAAAGAGAAGGTCCACTCTGGATCCATAGGGTGCATTATGAAGAGTGTGGCCAGCAGGTCAAGGGAGGTGATCCTCCCCCTCTACTCTGCCCTGGTGAGGCCTCACCTGCAGTATTTTGTCCAGTTCTGGTACAAAATAGACAGGGATCTCCTTGAAAGAGTCCAGCAGAGGGCCACAAAGATGATAAAGAGCGTGGAACACCTCCCTTATGAGGAGAGACTGAGAGACGTGGGGCTGTTCAGCCTTGAAAAAAGAAGACTCAGAGGAGATCTGATCCACATCTATAAACATCTAAGGAGCAGGAGAAGAAGGGATGAGGCTGAACTCTTCTCTGCAGTGTTTCTATTTCTGATTTCTGAGTGAGCAATGAAGTCCATAACACTGCCAGCTACAGCAAGACATGCTTTTCATAAAAGATGCATCTGGGGAGCAAGCAACCTTTCAGAAAAGACAAAACAGGGAGGAAAGAGAAAACGAGTTATGTGAGTCCATGTGGATGAATTAGTGTGCTCTTCTCTAGAGGGACAAGGAGCATGAAAGTGCAGACAATGCACAGCTTAGGACCCCTGGAGAATCCTGACCCAAATCTGCAGCTCTTGAATAGTTGTGCCCTTTGCATAACTGGCCCAGCACTAGCAGGCAGCTAGTAGTCACACTGCCAGGGGTTTCCCATCAGCTACAGTGTCTTCATGAAATATGCAAGGAACAACGTGTTCTGCTAAAGGAATATGCAAATTTTCTGTTTATTTAGAGAAAAATGACATTTACAGAATGTCAAGGGTATTGTGCTCTTCTATCCTCTGATTCTGTGCCTTTTCTTCCACATTCTTTGGGTAAAGTTGAGAAGAAATTTGTGACCATTTCCTTTCACAAAGAAGAAGAGGGCTTTGGCCAAGGGCTGCTCTCTGCTACTGTGTGATATCTTCAGTCTTCTCTCACAGAGATACCAAGTGACTGACACATTGAATCCAGAGAGGCTTGTAGCCTCATACAGGGCCTGATCAGGTGCCACAAATGCAGAACCAAGAGAATTCTGAACAGGTTCATGTTGTTTTCCCTATAACAGAACAATATTACTGCTGACTTAAATTTTCCAGTAGCCCAGTTCTTACTGAAGGTCAGGACTAACAGCATTTCATATAACAAAGAGGCTATCGCAGCGAGGTGCAGGTGAGGTAAGGAGATCTTGAGCTAACTACAGCTAATGTATGTCAAAGTTAACAGAGTGAATTACACACAGAGGTAACTGGGAGGTCACTGGAGATCACACTGCTATTTCTGGATGCCCTTGGGCATGCTGCAGTAATCCAAGCTAGAGGTGAGCAGGGCCTGGCTCACCATCTGTGTCAGGAAGAGAAGGAAATCCCCTCTGAGCAAGTATCAGCACTGAGCAAAGCATCACTGACTGCTCCTGATGCTTTGACTGTTCATCAGCTGCAGAGGATGCAATGTTTATAAACTCTGGCCCTGCTTTATGCAGTCCAGGCAATGCTCCATGAAATAGCCACCATTTATCCATTCCTTGGCTGGATACAGCTCCTCAGTTGCCCTCCAGCTCTCTGCGTGCAGAGCAGAGCCATGCAGAGTCACTCCAAGTTCAAGCTGGGCCTTGGGGTGCTGTAGGGTGGGTTGTTGTTTCCAGACAGTGCCGGAGGAGATGTCTGGCCTGCTAGGATAATGTGAGTATGTGGCCTCTTTGAGCTATTGTGTGTAAAGCTTCACCAGGTATAACAATGTCTGAGACTCATCCTCTTTGTAAGGGTACCTATCAACTCAGAGCCTGCTATTACTGCACATTCTGTAACAGAGCTAAAGGAATAGTTCTGGGTCAAGTGGGAGTGCGTTTTCTTCTGTTACATTGGTAATTGCTTTATGCAACATGTGTATGGTATATGCTTTGGTATCCTGTGAACTTTGAACCCTTTGCTTCCGATCTCATTCAGTAATGTCTAAAAGCTGCTACCATGAAGAGTTGCCACGTGAGCTTTATCAAAGGATATTTTCATTAGACTCCATTCTAGCCTGCTGGGAATGGGAAACTGGAGTGTCCACAGCACTGTCCTCACGAGACGAAGAACCACAGTTGGCCTTGTCCCTCTCCAAGCCTTCGCCAAAACAAACGGCACTGACAGCTTGCTTCTCTGGAAGCTCTAAGAAAAAGATTTCCAGAATAACTTCACTGAAGACCCTATGAGCAAAATGTTACCTGCACGTGAACTTCACGTTGCACGGCTCCATCTCCTGGCAACCAAGGGTAAATAAAGCCAGCTGCTATTTGGAAGTCTCAGGATCACTTTTATGCTTTTGCTTTCACACAGAGCATTTGTGTCCCCTGGCTGTGACTGTGGCATCCTGGGGACATCGTGAGCTCTTACCAGAGGGCTTGGACATCTTTGCCATGAGACCCGGTGTGGTCAGGACAGCCTGGCACAGACAAACCTCTTCCTGTTAGAACTGCTACACATGAAGACATGAAGTAGGGGTACTTGCTTCACATCTGCATGAATTTCATCTCCAATGCTTTGAGGAAAGTTGGGTCCAGTCAGTGGTTAAGGGGCAGCCTTCCAGGCTAAAGGTCTGGATTCAATTCCCTCGTTATGTGTCAATAGTGTATTGAAGGTGCTGGTGATGTACAGGGCAGGATTTTGGAGTAAGTGGTCTGATTTCAGCATTTAATCTCCTTGCCCCTATTTCCATCAGTAAAACAGGGAGACAGTCCTTCCTGTACAACTCTCTAACATAGAGCCGATGCCAGCAATAAAGACACCCAGAATTACTCTTTTCAACTTCTCAGTTCAAATTCAATTCATTTTGGAGAAGAACAACAGAGAATACAAGCAAAAGGTTTCTAAATATGGAAAATTTCCCCCTTTACTCCAGTGACTCTTGCCCTTTAAAAAACGGCCAGATGAGACTCCTTCTACCCACAGGGCTCTCCTGCAGTGACAGCTACATTAACCTTTGCTGACAAGCACTTCTCTTTGCTTGTAAAATCAGCTTAGTGAGTGCAAAATTCTTCCAGACTTGAAAATGGTTACTATCAAATCGAGATACACTACATGCAAAACAAAACAACCTCATGCCTTACAATTACTCTTGTGTTGTTAGCACTGCTCTGAGATCACTTGATGTGCTAATCCGTGATGATGGCTGGGCATCTGTCTGTTTTGGGTAATACTGCAGAATATATTTGAATGTTGGATAGTTTGGTTTTTTTTTGCTGCATTTCTCTCCCTGGGCATTTTCCTGTGCCTGTCGCCACGCTGTCTGCACAATGAGCAGCACAACAGAGGAGCGGTAATATATGCTTGGATTATTTGTCTGTTGCTTTTAGAACAACGCTTCAAAATTGCACATAAAGCCAACGCACTCCCTCATGCACATGGGCACGCTTGCACATGAGTGCACATTCTCTTCCTGACATCCTATTTCCCCATATTAATTTCACATCCTTCTTGCTTACGATCTGGGTTGTCCTCTATGCGTGAGAAATTCCTCCCATGCAAGCTGGGCTCTGGGTTTTTGGGAGGCTCCTGGTGTGTCTCAGCACCAAGCCTTTGTATCTGGGTCACAGGAGCTTTTCCACCTTGTCAGAGTCAAGCTCTTCACATTGCCCTCAGTGATTTAAAAGACTTTGTAGCCCCATGGATTGAATTTAAACCATGCGGCAGATGCAGTTTTGATGCAGTCGGTAATTTCAGATGCCATAAAGTTTCTGTGACACTTATAATTGCTGACTGAGAATCTCTAGGACTGGGGCCTTGTCATAACATGCAAGTCAGACTCCAAATCACCTCCATCCATCTAATGTATATCACATCCAGGAGATTAGATCTCATCAAGATTCAATAATGCAATACTTTACTGAAAAGGTAAAAAAATGTTTGATATCACCTCTTTGGGCAATTGGCAAGCTTTGCAGTGAAGTAATAAATACAGTGCATTTTTGTACTGACTCCACTGATAGTCCATGACATTACTGCAAAACTTCAACTGAGCTCAAAGATGCAAGCATGGCTTTGAATGTTGCCCTTCCACCATGCTTGTTGGGACTGGGAAAGCTCAAGTCAAATAAAAGACTGCTAAAACATTAAAGTTAAATATTGAATTGAGTGTGAGAAAGGAGGAATAGGATGCAAAAGCATCAGGAAATAACTTAGCAGGAAGCACAGATGCAAATAAAATGGAAGAAAGTCACTTTTCTAACAGCTTCCAAGTTGATTTGTTGTTACTATTTACATTATTCTAGGATGTTGGTCTCCTCTTCTTCATTGCAGAGATGCAAATTCAGCTAGAAAATCAGGCAAAGAATGCTGACTTTCTAATAAGCTCCGTGTGTGCACTTACTATTAACAGGCAAAATGTTTGGAGCTGACCTGGTCTTCTTCTGCAAGATAAAATTTAATTGTGTGGCACAGATCATCAGGAAAGAGGTGCATGAACTCTCACTGAAAATAAACTGAGTACCTTGTGAAGCGCATTTATGAAAATTTGTTTCATGAAACTTAGAGGGAGAACAATTTTCTGTCTCCTATATACTCACATAAAGAACTGTGACATCTTGTTTAACACAGTCATAGTTCTATTATTTAGACATCAAACACGAAAAGAAATCCAAACTTAGTATGGCTGTGAGAATTCAGACCCTTCGGCACAATCTCAACTGGAGTATGTCAGTGGTAGAACAACCCCAGCTTCACTGGGGCCAGGATTTCAGCCAGGTTGCTTTGTCCCTGGAGACATGGATTGCCACTCACCCATGCAGCACATCGGGACAGGGGGAGCTCATACAGGCTGTGGGAAACTCCTGGGCAGCTGTGCTCAGTGAGCTGGCAGGGTCAGATGCTGGGGTTAGGGACTGATGCGGAGGTCACCTTGCCTGACCCTGGGTCAGCAGCACCAGCAGGCTGAGGATTGACCCTTCCCAGGAGCTCAAGGCTGAGTTTGCAGAAGGGAGCACTGGGAATAATGGTTCCAGTTAATGAAATGAATGAGACTTTAAACTCCAACAAGATATTTTTGTTTGTTTTTGTCTCCTGTTGACCAACTACAAGCTCAAAGACTTCTTCCTAGCCTGTAAATCCCTTTACTAGGAAGAGAGACTGTGCAAAAGAACATTTCATTCCTGACTCTTCCAGATATCTGTCTACTCCACTCAACCTTAAAATAAATATCAGCTGTTCTGCTGCCAGAGATCCCCAAGCCTCTACTCTGGTCTTGCGTGGGCTCTAAAACCTTCTGGCTGCAGCCTGGCTTTATTTTACACCTTGTCCAACTTTGACCAGTCTTTGTGTTCAGTACCAGCAAATATATCTGGTAAATGGCTCAGATGGTGATTACTCTGGTGGTGGTTTTTACTCAGTTTTGATGGGTTTGTACTTAAATTGCTACAAATAATAAAATACCATTCCAATTTCACAGCTTTACCAAACACATCTGGCTGATGCGTTTACTTCATAGCTTCAGCTTCAAATAAACCTAATCAAAACATGTAAAGGAAACATCGTGTCAAAACAGTTCAGAAAGGGGTCACCAATAATTTAAAACCGCGATCAGAGCATCTGGATTCAAGGATCTGAAAGATGATGGCGACACACCAAGTTTTTCTACCCTTAAATGCTTAAATTTGTTTGTAGAAATGTTTAATTTCTACAGCTCATATGAGTTGGACTACACACAGGTTCAGGAAACAAACTAACAAAGCCTGAGATGGATAGTTGGGAGGAAGGGTGATTATTATTCCAATCTGATCTGTGATCTAAAAGAATTTCTAATTTATCTTATCAAGGTTTTCTGATGA
Organism: Odontophorus gujanensis; assembly: GCA_013399175.1. Taxonomy (NCBI): domain Eukaryota; kingdom Metazoa; phylum Chordata; class Aves; order Galliformes; family Odontophoridae; genus Odontophorus; species Odontophorus gujanensis. The sequence goes on along the minus strand of VXAB01014150.1, from coordinate 6,995 downwards.
GTAGTCATGAGGGAGATTTCAAAGGTCAAGGGAAATGAAATGCAGAATTAAACTCAGATTAATCAGAGAAAAACTCTAGGCTGACTTATCCTTACACCAGTAAACATTGGCAATAGGCTTTGTATTTCCCCAAAACACATGAATATAACCTAGAACTGAATTGTACAGCAGTAAACAGGATGTAAACCACATAAAAAAGCTCAGACCTTTGCTCATAAAAAACCAAAGCAGATAGCGGGGAGCAGTGAAGCAGAGAAAAGAGGTGAATGTGAATTCTGGGAGTACCCAGCCCTCCCAGAGGATTCACCAGGTCAGCCTGCCAAGGTTTGAGCTGTAGGGATCTTCAGTGTGAGCTGCAGAAACTTTGCAAAGTTTTGATCAAGCATATATAAGTCCTGGTGGATGTGTTTGCTTTATTTAATCCATATGTTTGCTCATTAAATAATTCAGAAGATGTTATATTAAACAGACATCAGAGAAAACTGATGGAAGTGCATTTGCTGAAGCAAGAGATTGTATAATGAGACATTCCATAAAAGAAGCTGGACTTTAGAAGTCAGAATGGATTAAGGGCATGAATTCCTGTGTCCCATGAGAACTTATTACTTATAAACTCAAAGGACACTCAGAGACCTTCAGAAAGAAGCAGGTTTCATCCCTGAGTTTAATTTTAATATCATTGCTGTTGTAAATGAATTGTTTTTACAGTTTGTTGCTCCAATGTAACCGATGAAGAATTTTGTCTGATCACCAGATTATTAGAATGGGTCTTTTGTAAGGAATGAGGAATTCATTAGGGATTATTTCACATACTACTGAAGACGAAAGAAAACCCTGTATTGTTATAAAAACCGTGCTTTTCTTTTAAGACTACGAAAACTATAATTGAAATTATAGCCAATGCATCACTTTGAAAAGCCAAATACGTTTTTCCTTACCTGTGCAGTTTTCGTAACACAATCAGCATGGACACTGATAACAGCTTCATCAAATTCATGGCTGATTTCACATTTTTATACAGTAATAATCATATTATTATCACTCTAACTACCATGTTGCCAAGGCTGCAGGAAAATGGTCATGTTATATAACACCTCTGGTAGTGTGTAAAACAACAAAGCTCAAGTTGGAAACTTTGCTGTTACTGCCCAGCTCTTTCACCAAACTCAGCTTTGGTGCAGCCAGAGTGAGGACAAGAGTGGCATAGGGCCCACGTCACCACACCACATGCACAGCTGGCCCTTGGCTATTTGTTGTACACTCTTCTTTGCAATTTAAGCAGCTGTGTGTTTGCCTGTTGAAGCTCAGGTTGGACACTAGGAAAAATTTCTTCCCAGAAAGACAGATGATGCATTGGCACAGGCTGCCCAGGGGGGTGGTGAAGTCACCAACCCAGGAGATGTTCAGGAACCGTGGATGTGGCACTGAGGAATGTGGGCAGTGGACATGGTAGGGGTGGGTTGGGCTTGAATTGGATTATGTTTGAGGTATTTTTCAACTATAATGATTGTCTGATTCTATGATTCCTGCATTGGACATGAGCTGTATCGGTGTACATAAATTCGGTAACTGCCCGCATAATTTGGATAGTTTTTTTCCCATTTCAGAGCAGCAGGCTCTGAAAAAAATCACCATCAGCCATGTGCTGCCAGGGGGACATTTCCCTGCAACTCTTCAGTACATGGGCTGATCTGAGGGCTGGATCTCAACTGATGAATTCTGCTTATGATGTGAAATGGACGGGACACAGATTTGATTAGTTTTCCTGTGTTCATTTGTTGCTCATTTTTCCTGCAGTAACTGGTATGTGTTAGGTTCGTAGTCAAAGTTATGCAGGATCATAAGTCAGGGTCTAAGAGGAGGAAATATTAAGCTCTATTTGGTACCAGATAGCCCTCATAATTTTTGTATTAAATCATAATGCATTTAGTTTACATAATGGTTTTCATTAGAAAGATCTGATCTCGTTTATTAACTGCAAACTAGTTTCACTTTTTCCTACCTATGAATTTAAGATTCATTTAAGAGCAGTAATGCTGAGACTGACAGGAAGTCATACTCAAATTTAGCCAAAGGAATATTTGCAGTGCATTGAAGCCTGCATCACAGTCCTGGTGGTATTGGGCCATTCGTGTTTCAGCTGTCAAAAAGTTGCAGCTCTGACATTTTTAAACCTCTGGGTTTATCAAAACAGAGCAATTAGCCTAGTATCTGAAGCATGTTAATGGTGGTGTGGGTAACCAGGTTAGCACTCAAAAAGTCTCCTCAGTCTGTGCCCTGTTTGGCTGGCTGTCTATGCAGATTTGGCATCTCTCGCCTTATCCAGAGAGTTCCTGGGGGGCAGGGAAAATTTTCCTATGATTTCTAAGGATTTCTAAGAGACCTGCAGTCTTTTTACCTGCTATCAAGAGCAATAGTAATAGCAAGTGCTTGAGGCTGCTGAAAGGTGTGGGCCTGGTGCCTCTGAAGGCTTAAAACCCTTCTGTTTATCCCAGGAATACTGGAAGGAAGCAGTAGTTTAGCATAAAACGTTTCTCCTCCCTTGGTGCACTCACACCCTGATGATGCATTCATCTGTCCCCTTATCTTCCAAATCATTGTCATGGATGAGGCTGATAATTGGGTTCTCTTTGTGGCGCTGAGCTGTGGACACCTGTTAATGAGAAAACTGACTCAGGCCACTGACCCAATTTACACTGACTATTTAGCAGCTGTCAGGAGGTAACAGCTGCCAGTCACAAACTGTTACTGGTTTGAACTGGTAACCCAGAGACAAGGACTCCTATTGCATTGCTGGCAGTCCATCAAGCTGCCTGGTTCCCCAGCAGCATATGTCTCCTGCATTAGTGTTGAGCAGAGGCGACCACATGTCAGAAACCTTCACTGGAAGCAGTGTGTAAACACCCAGCAGTCTGGTACTAAAAGTATTGTCTTGAAGCCTGCAAGCTTGCCTGGGTACACATGGTATGGAAGCTAGGGGGCACACGCGTGCTGGGATGATACATGTCCCCTGTGCTGGATCCTGCATCCCCCTGCTTCCCAATGTGCTTCTGTAGGGGACAGAGGCTTCACATCTTTACTATATCCTAATAAGACCAATATGTGTGACCCTTTAAATAGCTGGGGATAGGGACAGGGAGACCATTTACAGACAGGTGTAAATCAGTGCAAGTCAGCCAAGCCTGCTCCCACTTATCTCCAGGGAGAAATTGGCTCACCTGTTGAAATTAAAATGACAAGGCATACCTGGCTAATGTATCTGACAAGCATAAGGACTGTAAAATAATCTGCTTCTAGGAAGTTACACAGGAAGAGTGAAACACCAGCAGACAAATATGCTTCAGTTTTGGCTTCAATTTATTAGAATCTGATCCAGCCAGTGCTCAGCAGCCAGGCTGCGTTCACAAGCTCTGAAACAGCCTGCTCCTGGGATGGAAATGGCAATAAATCACTACTTGATGAAATAACACATAAAAATATGCCTCCTCTCTGCCTTCCCCCACCTTTCAGCCTGGTGATGCAGAGCTCTGCCCAGCTCTGTGAATGTGAGCAAGCGGGCAGAGGTGTCTGTTCCCAAGTGAGTGGCTTTTCCAGTCCATCAGGCCAGATGAGCTGGGAGAACAAAAGCCCATTTGTGTGAGAAGTTGAGTCTCCCCTGCAGTAAGTGTAGATTTCTCAGATGTTAAAGTGAGGCTGGGATCTTCTCTGCGGAACTGCCACTGGTGTTGGTGGAGAAGTGTAACTATGAGTGTTTCTGAGAGATTCTTGTATTAATAATAATTATAAATAATAATTATTTAAATTAATACAGCAGTTGCTTCTGTGGTCCATAGGACAGAGCAGTCTCTGTTCTCCCATGCAGATACTAATTCAGGAAGTCTTCCCTCCTCAGTGCTCTCAGGGACACCATGCTGTATATAGGAGCTCTTTGCTCCTGCTTATCAGTAAAAGAGAAGCAGCATCAGTCCTTCTGTACAGCATACTGTAAGATATCAATGTGATGGTAGGAAAGGAATTTGCATGTCCTGTGGCAAATTCATATGCATACGAAGACATGGTTTCAGGAGCGGCCATTAGCCCACAGGTCCACAGCACCAAGTGTTCAAAGGGGTTCCACCCATGGGAGGAGCAGCAGGGAGATGCTGATCACTTCTCCCTGCTCCCCAAACCCACAGCTGCTCCCAGGGATTGCTATCCTGTCTACCCCTGTCTCCTGATCTAACCCACAACCCTGCCCTAAACTGCTGGAAGAACTACTCTGCTCTTTCTCTTTTTCTCTCTTTCTTCTCTCTTTCTTCTCTCTGAAGGTTTTGCAGGGAAATATGCCTCCCAGTATCATGGAAACTCTCCTTTCTGCATCCTACCTCCAATATTCTCTGCAGGTCTCACTGCCACAGGCAAAGCAAAAGCACTTCAGACTGCAGTATCTACCAGTTCCCTTCACACAGAGAAATTGTTTGTTTGGGAATGCTTCTGTACACAGATATCCAAAGCCAAACTAGTTAAAATAAGCACTGCTAAGGTAAAGTTTTGGAAGCTTTCTGGGCAGATCGGATCTGAACTCTTTTTAGTGGCAATGTATATTGTTCTCCCACTGACATTGTACCATTTGCCAGCACTGCATAGTATTTTCTACCCCTGGGCCACTGGTTTAAAGCCAGCTCAGCTTAGCAGCAATCCAGTTATACCAGTCAGCGGAGGGCAGCAGTCCACAGGGCCCAGGTGGAAATACTAAGAGGGTTGTCCAAGTCACTGTGGGCTCAGGTGGGCAAGGGAACAGGACAGGGTCACATGCAGGACTGGTCCTCAGGAGGGATGCCCCTGGACCCAGCAATATAACAAAGACACTAAGGACATGAGGTTGAACTGCAAGGAGCACATGGATGCAATAACTTTGCTTTGATGTGTGCTGTGCTATGCTTTGTTCAGCTGGGACAAAGCAGAGAATATAAAAATAAGATGAAATAAGCAAGTGTGACCGATCAGTTAAGCTTGGAACATTGTGCATGCTATCAAAAGGAACTTACAGTGTGGTTTAAAGCAGTATCTGAAAAGTCAAACTCCAGTTGGACCCAAAATATGAATCCTTATAAGCCTCAAGTTGATCTGCTTGGGAAATGATGAGAAGATGCTAAAAGAATTAATATGAACACAGAAGTCTTTGCTGCTCTGAGTTCCCAAGTCTGACAGATCATCTCCATGCCACTAAAAATGACCAGAGCCCTAAGGCAATTAATTCCTCATTTTCCAAGCTTTACTTTTCTGGCGAAGAGAACTGCCCACACAGTGACGTGAGCACGACTTAGAGCTGAGCACTGCTGCCTCGGTGAACAAGATCCAGCAAAAAGAGCGGCGAATACAAAGACTCAGCAACCTGCTGGTTCGAGGAAAAACACAAAGCTAACTGGCATTGCTGTGAGTGCAGGGAAGGCAGTGCCAAACGGCATCACACGGATGACAGGCATGCAGGAGATTTAATATAATGCAGTGCCGTGCTGGAGAGCAGCGGCGGCAGGAGCAGCCATCACACTGAACCTTGCAATCGCAATCCTATTACCCCATCGCCACCTGGGGCTTCCCTTGGCTCTGGTAGTGAGAGAGTGCCTTTCTTCCTCCCATTTGTATTCAAATGGCATTCCCGTTTGTAACTGCATCCCTGTCCTATAGCAGGCAGCAGACGTGGGCAGAATGCAGAAAGCCAGGAAGAGTCACCTGCACGCCACCACCTGCTGTGGCTGAGGAGACCGCAAATCAGGCTGGGAAGATTGAATTGGGCATATCAACTGCAAGCAGCACCATTTTGGAGACCTCCAATTCGTCACATGCTGAACAAGATGTGGGTATCTGCAACACTTCTTCTGCCTCAACCATCTCTGCTCTGCTGCGGCCCAAAGCAGTGGACACAAGGAATGTTGCTGGCCCAGAACAAAGGGCAGGAAGCTTACAGGAATAAACAGACCTACAAATTATATGGAGTGTTTTTATTTTCACATGCAGAAGAGGAGATTGGTTGGAATTGTTTTTATTTGATTTTCAAACACGGTTTCCCAGAGGATCCCTCATCTTAGAGCCTTCATTTTGTGCACTGTAAAGATGAGGGTCCTCTGGAAGAATGTGTGTCTGGTTTAGATGTAACCACCCTCAGAACTCAGGAGTCTTTACTTCAGCACCGTAAGCAGCTTAATCTCCAACCTTTCTTCAGAAATACGTGATTTAGAAGTCAATAGTTATCAGGAAGTGTAGAAAGTGAGATGTAACCTGAAGACCTGTGACAGCAAATTGGTGACTTCAGCAATATCTCAGTGCCCTGGGGAAGAACATGCTATCCTTCTGTCTAATATGGGTCCAATTTGGTTTTATTTCAAATATCACACAAGGCAAAGGTAACGTGTACAATGCTCAGTCACAGTGAAATCCCATTGTTTTCATATTTTATAACACTATTGTAGTTTTGCTGGGAGAAACTGATTACATTCTTTTGCCAGAGAGAGAAATCTGAGGAGTTTTCATTTTGCTATGGAATGTATTAAAGCTGGATGTTGTCGCTCATGACACTGTTCCTTTAACTTGCTCTGCTTGACACTATGAATTATTCAGATATCTCTATGATATATGGAAGTAGTGTCAGCATTTTAGGGCATGGCTCTCTCTTTCTCATCTGTTATAAAATCCCAGTGGCTTCAGTGAGCTATGAAAGAAGGCAAAATTAGGTCCTCAGCATGGCCATTGTCTTGACAGCAGAAAATATGCTTTACCACAGAGTGAAGGGTGCAGTACCAACAGGCCTCTCTTAGAGTACACAACTGGGTGTTTGTGCTTTCCTGATCCATCAGTACAGCTAAGAGAATCTGTACATTTGATGTACAAGAGAAATGAGAAATACGAGTGTAAGGAACATGGTGGATAGTATAACAGAGCCTATTTTCTCTACTGCAGAACTGACGAAGTTTCATTGACCTCATATCATAAGTATGGGATTTGGATAGGCTGAATAG
>VXAB01014147.1:270-36592 GCA_013399175.1 Odontophorus gujanensis | reverse complement strand
GGGAGGGTCACTGGTAGTGTGACTGGTAGAAGAAAACAACTAGCGTACTATTAAATAAAAATACTTTTTTAATGCCAATGTTAAACGCTCAGAAAATCTCACTTATTGGGAAAAGGAGGAGTTTCTCCTTTTTCTTCCTAAGGCCAACCTATTCTGCCACTACATTCTGTGCCCAATAAAACTGAATATGCATCCCTCTCTTCAAAGTTCAGCTATTTCTATGAATACTAGCAGGGATAAAATCATACTTGAAGACCCACGCTCTGTCATGTTCATTTTAATCTTCACAGTGAGTGAAACAAAAAGGCAGAATTCAATCTTTCCATTAACAAAGGAGAGAGAAGAAAGCTTTGAGCAACAACTAAATTTTGAGGAGAAATGGCAACACTGGGGACAACATAACCTGGGAGAGTCACAGAGCAGAATGAGAGCAGAATGGAAGTTACATACCACATGGTTTGTTACATGCCTGTTCTGCACGCAACAGAAAATACACAATTCAGTGAACAGCACAAAAGATGGCAACAGAGACTCAAACAGATGGGTTGCATGAAATGTTAGAAAGGAGCAAAAACTCAATTTCCTCTCCAAATTAAGCACTGAGAAGAAAAAATGGAAAGAAGGTGAATGTGGCTGCTGTGGCAAGCAATTCTACCACCAATTTTGGACACACTGAAAAGTGAAATGATTGTAAAGAGAAAAGGAAAGTACATTTATCAGGGTAGAACTCAGAATGCTAGACAACGTATTTGAAAATGCTGTCATGGTGAACACAGGTAAGAACTTAAAATACTTTTAATTCCTATTTTTTCCCCTCATTTTCTCTTTACAAAATCTTTTAAGTGCAATGCTGAAAAAGGCAGATAGCAGAAGGAATAAACTTACAAGGAATGATCCTTCTTTTCCACTGGCTCCTGAACACAGCCCTTTGATATTTAAAGGGATGCGCTGCCTTCCCTACTTTCTCAGATCCTACTCCATCCCTTTACTCAGATCTTCCATATTTCTTATCCCTCAATACTCGTTTGACATCCACTTCCCTGCTCATCCTCCCTTTCTCTTTCACCAGCAACTGGGCATCCCAGGGAAGAAGGAAAACCCTGAAAGTGCAATAGCAAAGTCTACGTAGGATATCTGTCACTTCTGGGTTACCATCCTGGTGTTCAGGGTGCTGTTGTTTCTTATTGGGTATAAAAAGAACTGAATTTAGCAGTTCCAAACAGAAATTTGGGGTTCTGACAATGTTTAGGCAGGACTCAGAAACTGAGGCAAAATACATCTGGAGGGGACAAAAACAATCTCTTCTCTTATTTGAAAGAGCTTTTCTAAGGGGGGCTCAAAGCTGACTGAGCTACAAAAGCAGATACTGCTTTTGCATATTACTGCAAATTTAAATACCAAAGCAGTAGAGTATATGCATTTCACAGTTCAAATATGGGATAGTTCAACACTGACAAGCCAAAGCAGTCAAAAAAAAACCCAAAAAACAAAAACAAAAAACCCACCCTACACCATAAGGCTATTCTGAATGTTTCCAGAGTTATTCCAACAAGAAAATCCAGTGATATCGACTAGCTGGGATATCCTAGGAATCTCTAAACTATGTTTGAACACATACCAGCTTTAAGCAAACTGACTGCTGCTTTGAGGGATAGAAAATAAATCCTTCCTTGAAGTTTTCCTTCACAATCCAGAGAGCTTCTTAAATCCTAACTACTGTTCTATTACATACCCACATATTTATCTACAAGCACTTCATTAAAGTAAAAATAAATCACTTGTAGAACAGTTTTGTAAGCCAGTACCGGTGGTATTAGTAAGTAAGCAATCTTTCTGTCAAAACAAGTTAGATTTTCAAGTTGCATTCTTTCAAACTCCAGAATCGAAGCAGCAGCAGATAAACTGTGCAAGACTCAAACTGTGATTAACTGACTGTGACACACCGTGAGTTTGAAGTGACATGCAAAGGAAAAAAAGGAAGAAAATGAAAGAAGATACAAACTGAGACTTAGAGACCAGCTTTACGTCCATAGTTTGGATTCTTGAAATTGTTAATAGGACTCTTGTATATTGGGTTTTCTTGCTGAAGTAAAAGAAATGGTCAATTTCAAGTAATTCAACAGGAAAAAAATAGTAACATTCTCAAGTATCACTGAAAAAATCATGCTATATATATGTAAAGAAAGATGTTAGTAATATTTTTCCAGTGTAGAATTAATTCATTTTCTTAAATAAAAGTACAGGATTTCCTAAGAGAATTTTAAAACATTCTTCTCATCCAGCATCCATGGGAATCAGCAGACGCCTACATTTTCCCAGAGCAGAATCCCAAACCATACGTAAGCCTAAGGACCAAAGGCTTATTTTTCTTATGTACTTTTTCTGTTGTCAAGAGGTTGAGAAGATTTCAGCAAACCAGTAGCAATCACTGTTTCGTGACCAGTTAATGAAATCTCTTGCTGAACTATTTCACATTTTCTCTCTGAAATTTTATTCCAACTGAAGTTACTACTCACTTTTCTACGTTAAGATGTACTTCTTGAAGAGGTCGACTTTTTGTTGTTGTTGTTGTTTTGTTACTACTAATAAATTACACCTTTCTTGAGTCAGCTTAAAATAAGGATATTTCTGTATTCCTGCCCTATGGAAAAACTATCTGAAACAAAAAGGAGTAATTGGGAGAAATTCCTGTCCTGCAGAGAAATGAATTTGAAACACGAAGGGCACACAAACAGAAGTAATCTCCTATTTCTCATCAACTACCATAGCTTTTACAGAGATAAAAGCCTCCCAGCTTACCGTATCCCACTTGGCATTCATCTTCTCTTTTTCAAATTTAGCAAATTCTCTTCTGTCATGAATAATCATTAGTAGTTTCCAAATCAATAGCAGTGCAAGTCCAATAAGAACAATTCCAGCAACCACGCCAGCTACAATGGGTATGATGTCAGGGCCACTGGGGCATTCTAGGGTACAAAACAAGAGAAACATGATTTTACAAAATGGTAAAAAAGTAATGACTACCCAGATGCTTTTATAATGTTTATTTTGTACCGAAGCCATTATCTGGAATATCAGAGAAATGCTAATACTGCTTTCACGTCTAATTACAGAAGTTTTGGAACATTCCAGATTTTTGTCCTTTTAATTTTTCTTTTATCTTAGCAATAGAATAATCAATACCCTACTGATGAAGTCAACACACTGCTAAACTCTTAATCTATTCATGTGGAGTGTTTGGATAAAATAACTAACAATTGTATTTTAAACATGCAGGAGCTTTAAATCAAGGATGGTGCTAGAAGGACAAACACCTAGTTTTGTCAGTCAGCAGCCTCTATGGACAATGCTATAAGAAAAGGGTTTTCCTCATTTTTATCTCAGAAATAAGTAGTAGAAGTAACCTATATATTTAGCAACTAACACTTCTATGGGACTTTATTTATTTTTTTTTTTTTAGGATATTTTCTCATCTTGGGAGCTGATCTCTGCCAAAGGTAAAACAAACAAAACAAAAGCAAAAAACCACAATCTTTGGATAAAAATATTGTGTACGTTCAAAATAAATGAACGTAGTTGAAAAATGTGTTAAGTCAACTAATAGACAAAAATAACCTCAAAATTAAACCAGTTAAAGAAAAATTCTTCATAGTCACAAACTGATGAAGGGCTCTTGAAGAGTTCAAGGCACTGACTGAAGGTATCACAAGCAAAGAGAACTCCTGTTACTCCTATGTCCATATGAGCAGTGATTCCACACAAACTGTGGACTACTGCTCCTGATCCTGATAGATGCTGCTGTACGAGTGAGAGAAATGGGAAGAGACAGGGCAGGGATTCTTTGGGAACAAGTAAGGGATAAACATCTGCTCCACTTAACTCAGTTCTGCCAGACAGAGCTTGTTCCTCTAGTGCTCCTAGCATACAAAATCATAGCGCCTCCTGCTGCAGGGCTTGGTTCTGCTCTTATTTATGGCAACAGACATTTATCTGTGAAGAAGAGGCCAGGTTCCACACATACTGGGCATGTGTTGACTTGTCCTAAGAGAAGATGGTGCTCAAGATCTTCCGACATGCTTTGGTTTACATTTCTAGAGAACATTCTTAGTTGGAAGTGCTATTTAACACGGAAGAATTTAACCACTGATGTGGAGATGATAATTCAGGTGATCCAATCTAAAAATTCCTTCAGGAGCTCTAAAAGTATCTACACACAAATAAGGCTTATATTTTGTATCAGACTTATAAAAATCAGAGTGGTTTTGTTCTGTTTTCTTTTCCTCTTTGGGTTAAGACTGGTTCCCTTTTGTTAAAAATCAAAAATGACAACAAAAATCCACATATGCTACTACTTCTAACCTGCAGTATAAGCCCAATCAAAAAACAGAAAGCAAAATTCAGATATCTACAACTTGCTACAGGACAGGTAATGCACACCCATAGGGACCAAACAAAAATATGAAATGTATGAAGAACAAACTTATATGATTGACTTTTTTTTTTTAAACAAACTTGTTCTTGTCAGCCTAAAGCTTGGAAAAAACACATCTAGAGAGACTTGGGTTTGTAAAACACCACTTTGATTCCAGATGTCAACAGCTCCCAGGCAAGAAACAGATACTGTTTCTGAATGCACCTCAGGCAAAAAACCCAGAGCTACTTTGTAGTATACAACAACTGTGAGAATTAAGGTGAAAGAAGAGAGGGCAACATTATGGTTCATACCTGGCGTCTCTACCACATGGACACTGGCTTCACTATTTGAATTGACAGAGTATGTGAAGTAGAACCAGCAGTCATCAACGTCCTTTTCTTTGCAGTGAGACAGTGGATCAGGCTGGCCGGGCTGTGGTAGTTTGTCTCGACTTTCTACCCGTGTCATGTTAAAATGCATACATTCCTGAGAACACGTTTCCTTTTTTTCTCCCTTATTGAAAGCTCTGCACTGAACACAGTCCCTGTGGAAATACATAGTACAGAAACAATGCTCTCATATGTTCACAAAAACTTTCAAGCACTTAATGTAAAGAAATTGTAAAGGAGAAAAAGACAAAACAAAGCAAACACAGACATAAAAGCCAGAAAAAAATAAAGACATGACTTTCTACCGTAACAACCAGTCAGAATGTTCATGTGCCTTTAGATTAACAAAAACCTGCTTTACCAATTTCCCATTTAACTAAATGACTCACAAGCTTCAAGGATAGGGAGGGTAAAAAAAACAACCAACCAACCCAAAAGAACTAAATGTCTAAAAGGAATGATATCTAAAACTTTTTCATCATTTCCATCAGGAAAATGAATACTCTCAGACAAGCTAGTGTAGGAACAGAAGGCTTACAATGAAATACTATCTGAGAAACTGGGTTAAAAAGCACAACTGGGCGAGGAGGTTTGTGATATTGCTCTGAATACATCACTGAAAAAAAAGTGGACTGTTCAGGAGATGTACAGCAGCTGAGAGAACCCTTAATGCCAGCAATCAGCACAGCCACTAATCATAAACTTATTTAAAAACTTCGTACACAGAAAATCCTTCACTTCCAAAAACCTGGATTTCCTAAGACAGGGAAGCAAATTTCATTGGCCTTTACACATCAAGGTTTAGTTTTTGCCTGTCAAGAATAATCAATAATAATACCTATTAAATAATAACAATACAATAGGATTCTTTCAATAGGTTTAAAAGAAAACAAAAACATTTTAATAAAAAGTCTTAAGAAAGGTCTCAGCTGCAATTTTTGCTACTCCAGAAGAAGTGTACACTTACACTTATCTTACGCATTTTCAAAATTCAGCATAAGCACGTATCATGAAGCCAAACAAACAGAAGCTGGGACTTGGCTTTCTGGTACTTACTTGTGCTCTGCGCAGACACCAAGGCAAGTCTGGCACATTTCACACGTGGGGCCTTGGAATTTGGGATCTGTGCAATTACAAGTACCACATTCACAAGTTCCTCTTCCGTTGCAGATCTGTCCGTTACCTGCCATACACGGCATCGTATCCAAAGAACAATCACAAGCACTGCCAGTGAAGTTGGGGAAACACTCGCACACTCTGCATTTGCAAATTCCATTTCCTGTGCATTGAAAAGATAGCTCAGTGAAATGAAGTCTAACATTAAACACACTTATGACAGTAAGAAACAAATATTTGCCATCACAGGGAAAAGAAAACCCCGGTGGGCAAAAAAGGAAGACACCAACAAACCAGAAGAGCTACTAAGTAAATTTTAATTCCTTGAAACTCTACTTACAGAGGTTTCTCTCCTTTTCCCAATTTCCTACATTTGGATTTCCTTTCATAAATGAAATAAAAAGATTTGGGACAGTTGATCAAGAACAATATAATGTGATGGCAAAACCTCATGGGCAGAGGGCATCATCACATTGCTTCTGCTGACAATTTCATAGACGCACTGATCACCACTGTCTCTGAACCTATCTTTAACTAAATATATTAAGTAAGATCTTTTTAGATCTTAGGCTTCATATCACAGAAAAATGGAAGACCTTTGTCTCCCTGGAACCTCATTCAGCTGCTGCAACTTGCATCCCCAAAGGAGCAGTTTGGATGGAAAGATCTATGGCTACATTTCTCCTTCATGGAAAATAAAGCATTTAGGTCAGTGCTCATCTGGCACCATATATCTTAGGACAACACCACCATCACTCCTATCCTTTGGACAGCTGATGAGCACCAGGTGTATTCTGGATAAATCAGGCAAACTAGCTCTTCTCTTCATTCACTTAAAGCTTAGTGGCCTCTTTGTTTTACGTTTGGATCACGGTCAAAACTGAAGAAGTGGTTGTATGCCCACTGAATACTTCCATATACTAAGGAGCCTGAAGAAGTTAAAAGACAAATACATGAGCATCAATATTAATTTAGACCTTAGGTGCTATAGGATTTTCGAAATTGCTTTTGATTTCAGAATTAACTGCCATTTAGAGTCTTGTTTCAAGCACTTACAATGTCTCCCTGGCTCTTGCATATTCTGAGCTTCACTCACCTTTCAGAATAGTCTCAAGATAGCATCTCACTGGTATCTTGTCAAGCACCAATTCAAACACTATTACAAGTAAGCTGAGGTCATTATCTCTTTTTATTGACGCAGTGGTTACACTGAGCCAGAATAACTTTATAGTGTCAGGACAGTTGTCTCAGCATTCTTTACTATAATATCTGAGGGTAATTCTGTAATAAACAGCAGAAGTCAAATTCAGTTTACATCCTTCTCAGAGCTGTGATTCAAGGAAGATGAAACGTGTATAAACACATTCTATGTTCATGACTATGTTTCATTAATATAAGTGCTTTCAGTCGCTGAAATGCTGAATATTACCTCTGTTTTGACGTAGCAATGTATTTTTAAGCTACGTACAACTACTTTACAGGCTATGGTTCACAGACTTGTAAACTATTGGCCAATTTTCTTACAGAAAAGTCTGAAGTAATTTCTCACCTCCACAAATCAAACCATTTGATCGATCACAGTTGAAGTTATCACATTCACAATATTTGCCAGAATACACTTCGTTGGTGTTTTCTCTTTTCTTGCATACACACTGTCCACAAATGCACTCTCCATTGTTGCTGCATATTTCTGTACTGTTCTCCCTCCTGCAGTAAGCATCCATATCCTCACTATTTACTTCATCTGTACTACATTCACAAAGTCTTCCGATACGTCCTTCATTACACCTGCAGGGGAAGAACATGACTGAAAATGTAATTCTAATTAATTACATCTCTTACAGTAAAAAGTCTGCAAAAATAGCACACAGAACAGCAGTAAAAGTGACTGTTCTATCAAGGAATGTTCTGAGTTAAATTTCAAAAGGGATTTCCAGCTATACCACAGAGGGGTTTGAGTTGGAAGGGACCTTTAAGATTGTCTAGTTCTCCAGTGTGACAGAACAATGACTACTTGTAAGTGACAATAACTGCACAATGTAGCTGCCGCCAACTTTCAGCGAAAGAATTTCCCAAGAACAGCAATTAGGCAGAGGAGCAGCTGATCTTCAGAGCTGCTGAGCACCAGCAAATTCAGCTGGGACCTCTGGGATTCAGCGTTCTCATCACCAAAGTTAAAACACTGATGAACAAATGGAAGTTCTTGTTCAGCTATTGAGAAGCTGCTGTCAAAATATCCATCAGAGATAATGCTTCCATCACAAAACTGCTGCCTTTGCAGAAGCAAGACAGTGTTCTTAAGTAGAGGTTTTAACTTTGCAACAAACCATGGCAACACCGGTAACAGCGATAGTGTTTAATAAGTCTTTCTATGGAAAACAATGGGCGAAGCTGCTTCCATTTTTTAAAGAGAACACCAAAAATAACTGCAAAGTGAAGCAGTTTATCTATTGCATATCATCTGACGTAGCTTATTCCTCAGCTTACTTCATACTAAGGACTAAGCACTAACTCAGCTACTGTCATCAGCCTCACCAGGAAGGTTGTCTTATACTCAAAAGTCCTAGAGGCTAAAAGTTAATTTACTTTTTCATTATTTTTAAATATACATCCACAAAGTTTTAGGAACAAGATTTATAACTTTTATTTCAAGTGCAGTTTACTGAGCAGGAACCAGTACAGCTCCCTTAAGTCCCGGATCTTGTTTTCCTAGGGAAGTACTTAATTTCATTCTGCTCTTACCATTCATGTCTCAAGGTTTTCCAACAAGAAATGCATTTCATTTTTGCTGTTGGTTTCTTGGGAAAAAGTGGCTTAAACCTCGACTTACAAAGTCAATATTTAACTACTCTCCTGCTGGCATTTAACTCCAGAAAATCCAGCATAGTGGGAAATAACAGAAGTTCTAAAAGCATAATTATACAAATGATTATATATATTCCTAAAGATTTACAGACATACGCAACCAGAAGAAACATTGTAATAATACCCCCAAAAGTTACAAAGCATGGGAAAGAGAGAAAGGGGGAATCAGTCATCCAGAATAAAAGGTTGCTCTCTTTACTCATCCCTTCTTTGAAACAAGTGGTGCCAATGTGGGTAGGAGCTCCTATTACATAGCAGAAAGCCTCTGAGTTTCTTGAAATCGGCACTTTACATTAGAAAGATAAAATTAAATCAGTATGAATAGTTGCAAAAATATCACAAGGTAATCATTAATTTTCCCTGCCATACACATGGACTTTAAAAATTAAATGTGGGAAGAAAAAACAACGTATTAATGCCTATATCCTTCACAGGACAAACTCAAGGCCGAATTCTAATTCTCACTTAATATTAGGTTCATACTGTTGTATGACTTCTAGCACAAATTATTTGTAGATACATGTCACAATGCCCTAAAAGAAATAGGTCTGTAACAATAATTCATGTTCTTTCACTCATAAATTTTTAAACTTAAATAAACTTCAATTAAGGAAACAAAGATATAGGTCATTTTCCCCTTAGGAAAAATAAACAAGCTGTCTGTTTATGTACCTGCATGCACCACATTCGAACGTTCCGTTTCCGTCGTGGCAGGCTGGGCTATTAGGTTCTCCTTCGCCTTGACACAGACATTCACAGATGAACTGGAGATTAATCTCCACTTCTTCAGTGAATCCCAATGGTTTAATTTTAATTGTTTCATTTTGTCCTTTCTTTGGACATTCATTTGCTGTTACATTAATCTCAAATTTAACCTGCAAACAAAAGTTAACAGAGAGCCACATTATTAAAAGAAACATTGTACTAAAGAGAAAACACAAAGCATCAGAGACTTTAAATGAAATCTGAGAGTAGCACACGCACTGTTAATTACCTCATCTCCTATTGAAATGTTGGAACATTTTCTTCCATCTTCCTGTGTGTCGTTCACTCCATTCTTGCAGTAAGATTTGTAACTGATTGTCACTCCTTTTGGTAGCTTACTATTTTCCAGGATCACCTCTGAAGAAAGGGACTGAACCAGTAGTTATTAGCTAACTTAGAATAGAGTTGCAAAAGCACTTTGATGGAAAAATCCAGGACAGTCTGAACAAGGTATTTCTCTGACCCCGCTACTGATGCAGAGCCACCTATACACTGGGAAACACAGGATGTATGGGAGAAGAAGGAGAAGAGGCTCTGGGGCCTGCTCCCAGTCCTGATGGTCTTGTGCCCAGTGGCTCTCACGGGAACATGAGTTGTCTCTGGGTCTGAACACAACAGAACCCAAGCACAGTGCTCTCCATCACTTGAGCTTTGGGCAGAGGGAAATGCTGTGAAGTCTGCCTGTGCCCAGCAGAATAGGACACTCGTGGGGCTGGGAAGTGCTGCGGTGCCCAGAAAGCCCAGCTCAGGGCCACCATGGCCCTTCTCACACCTCAGACCTCCAACACACGGGCACTGGGAGATGTTTGTGCCATTAACTCCAAAGGGGGAATGATGCAGCAATGTTGGTACAGCGCAGCTATGAGAAAAATATTCTGGGGCCAAATGCAGGAGCCACTGATGTTGATGGAAACATTTTTCTTGGAGTCAAGAGAGTGCAAAGTGACCCTTTTCATTTCCATATGGAAGAAATGTAGGTAAAAACCCTGAAGGCTCTAAAGAGACAGGTTTGTGTGTGTGGGTTTTTTTTTTTTTTTTTTAAGGGAAAAAAAATGATGATAACTTCTTTCTATTTTTGTTTCAAGTAACTTTAACAGTGAATCTTTATTGCCATCTGATCTCTATTGCCAGTGTCTGAATGTCTGATGTGGTTTTATATTTATCCTTCACAACACTAACCTCCTTTTTTGTAGAAAAATTTAAAATCTACCTTGGAAAAATTCATAACGACTTAGAAGCAAGGAAAACAAATACCATGCAAACAAGATTTGAACTTACATTGTATGCATCAATGATCAACTGAATGACATTGCTGGAGTTTGAAGACAACGTTCCCACTGCTGATTTTGGTATGAGGTTCTTCAGTTCCTGTAAATATGAAAGTAAAAGGAAAATTACAGTCTTGCTAACAATCCAACTATAAACTGCACTGTAAATGTGTGTGTGGTGATACTGTATTATTTCAAAAAATAAGGCTGAAGTGTTGTCAAATTTTTGAGATCATACTAAGCACTGCTGGAATCAACAAATATTCACCTTTCTCTTCACTTTAAATTTGGCAATGAAGGCATTCATTGTTACTGTGACAGAATAAAACAAAATACAGATATTCTCTTGCAAAAATCTTCATGATCTTACAAAAGAAGCACACTTCTAGAGATAGGCATATAATTTATGATTTCCAGTAGAAAAAAAACCCCTTCAAATTTCAAAGGAAGAAAAAATATCCATCTCCTTCACACAGTCATTTCCTATTTCATAATCATATGCAGCAGCCTAGTTAATTTTAACCATGGGGAATATAAACAGAGCACAAAGAACAAAATGTGTTCCTTCATAAGTGGCTACGCTCTCCTAAGCTATTTTGCTGTAAAAACATTCATAAAAAGTAGTGTTGCAAATATGTTCTCCACTCCCTTTTACTTATAGAGTCAGTGAGGATTCTTGCCTTAAGTACAAGATTCATTTTCTCCTTGGAAATTAGATGTACACACAGCACCACTTTGAAGAAGTGGGGAGAAGGGGAAAAGCTTAATAATAAAACATGAATAGCAAAATACTGGTTCTGTGATCACTTCCATCTATACTTCTTTAATTTCAAATCAAGCAACTTTGATGACTTCATTCCAAATCTGATCCAGTCTCTTAGCTGCCCGTCTCTTAAGGGGAAAGAAGTTCAGAGACCAGAGAATGCATTATATACCCTTACCTTATAAACTGCCTGAAACTCTTCAGTAACAGCAAAAATTGTCTGAATGTTGTTCTCACTAAGCTTCTGTACCAGATGAGCAATAGAGGGATAATCCTGTTTAAATTAAAAATAAAACAAATAAATACAGCAATTCAAAGTTATGATACACAGTAGAAAATAACCGTTAATATTTTGATGTTCTGAACACACAACTGTTTTAGAAACATTTATAAGCCTTCCACCTAACCAGCTTATCTTAGAGCTCCAAATCACAGCCACCCCTGCAAACCAGTATCTGCTGAAAAGATTCCCTACACGCCCCAGGAAGAGTGCTGATTTTGGAAGGGACAACAAAAAAGCCATCATATTCCCTGACTCTGAAATCCTCCAAGTCCTAATTTCCACACTCTTGCAAAGTTACCTTCAATATTTTCCATATGTTTGTGAAAACCTGACTTAACTCCATGAAAACCACCTTCAGTACTGTTTCATAAAGAAAATATTAAATAAAACTGAATAAATTTTAAGTTGCCTTTGAAAAAACACTCTCTTAAATTTAAGAATACATGGATATGCAAACTTCGTAAATCTTACTGCGTTTATTCTGTAAATGTTTTTCTTTTCACCTTTTCTCTGCTCCACCTCTCAATAAACCAGTGGCCATGTTGCTGACCTTACGTACCATAAATTTTGCATTGTGAGATTTCAAGTAGTCCTAGGAATCTACACAATTTCAATTACAAATTAGTGCAAAATTAGTAGTAGTACACTCAATCAGTGAGAGCTCATGCTCAAATGATTCAAAATGCCTAACAGACTTAAAAACAAAATACAATACAATAATTAAAAAAACAAACAGCCCTCATGAATAGAGACTAATTACAGGTGATTCTATTATTTGGGTCCCAAAGAAAACAAAGCTAAGTATGATGCTATGTATAACCAGGCAGTAGTAAAAATGCTTCTAAACACAAACAGTAGTGAACAGGATAGAGCCAACATCACAATTCACCAGTGGACAAACAGAGTTATTAACCTCCACAAATGAAAGCTGACATTTCCTGAAGTTTTCCAACTATAGGAATGTTAATTCTTTCAATTTTGCTTTTCTCATGCAAAGGTCACTTGAATTAATATAGAGGCAAAGGGTAAAGTTCAAAAGATACAGTGTTCTGAAAACATGACAGTTGACTTAATTTTTTTAAATTTATTTTTAAATTTTTTCTTTAGTTGAAGCACCAGAAAATATTAATTTCCCTGAAGACAAAGTAAAGACTTACATAATAGTGGCTCATTGTGTACATATTGTTCTCCAGGTGACATTTCCCATCATTTGGTAAAACTATTCCACCAAGTTTACCATCTCCTGCAAAGTGAAATCCAGCATCTGTGGAGAACACTAATAGCCTTGTGACATTTCTCCATCCAATCTGGTCCTTAAGAAAAAAAGAAAACAACCACTTTGGGTATTTTGTACCACTCTTTTATAGAAATACAGACCAACACTGGAGAGGTAAGTGCACGATAAAACAGAGTGCATCATAAACTTAGGAGAAGCCACACAGTAAAAGCATCATCCTGGAAATTATATAATTCACTCAAACCTTATGAGTACTCCTATTTAATTAAACATGTGCTCTACAATGTTTGCAGTAGGATTTTCACCAAAGGTAATGAACATTCTTTCTGCTCTTTAAAACAAGGCTCTGGACCGTTTCAGGAAGTCCTGACTCCACTGATCAACAGTGTAACAACACAGTAACAAAGAGTAACCTCGGATGTGGCTTTTGGGGAGTTCATGTTGCATGGGAGCATAGAACTGTCTGTCCCATCAGAAACACGGCAGGCTGCAGTGATCTGGGTAAGAACTCCAAAACCATACACCAGTCTTGTTTTGATCTACTTCTAAAAAGCTATTAGAAATTACCATTCATCAAGCTACTCTGAAACCTGAGCTAGAAGCAGCATATAGCACTGAAATAATTAGAGCATAATTGCCAATTCAGAACTCCATACACTTGTGAGCAGAATTTTACTTTTCTTTTACATAAGTCTTTAAAAACATCAATTTTGGAATGCATTTGTCTTCTGTGAACACAACCTGTGACCATGTGCTTCACATGTGCTGCTTTCACTCATTCATTACACATCTTCACTACACATCTATGCCAAACAAGTCCTGTGTGCATGCAGACTGCCTAGCATACCTTATCTTGCTAGTGAAAGTGGGGCAAATTGAAACATCAGGCCAGCCACCACTTAACCATAACACAGCCTGAGTGTTTATTTCATCTGACGGAGCAACAATTAGAACATTTCACTTCAAGAAAACCAATATATGCTTACCCCACAAACTGCCACCTGCATTATTGCATCAAATCCACCTTCAGGAGAATCCAAATTCCCAGAAATGTGTTGTTTACCTACAAGTTCATTGAACTTATTTCCTTCACTAGTAAGGCTGAGCACATTCTTATAGCTAAATGGACTCGTACAGTTCTGGTCACCTGTACAAGGATTTCTGAGTTTGGCTGGTGTTGTACTTATATATGGCATCACGGTTTTCTCCACAAAAGAGCCAAATCCTAAGAAAGAATGAGAAAAACTCTGTGAGCTGAAGAAAGTAGCTCTCTTATTTACAGAATGCAAATTCATTACAGCTGATGTGACATTACAAATGCTTCTCACACTTGTTTACGTTCCACTTTCTCCCCTCTCTGTCCTCTACTTTTCCATTGTCCTCTATAGGTTCTGCTCTGTCACAGTACTGCTGGTTTTAAAAAAGTCACTCTCCATACGTAATCACATGAAAAACATCAGGAAGGAAACATTTTAATAACAAATCTTCCTCACCAATTCGAAAATCCGAGGTTATTTTTTCCATCTCACGCATCAGAGCTGTTCCAAGACTTTTCACATTCTCTAAGTCATCTTTCATAGAGTAGGAGAGGTCCATAAGATAATAAAGGTCAATGGGATAATCTTCAGCTCTCTTAAATTTTAATGAAAACGTTTGCGGTTCCCCTGTTTCAGAGATTAAATGACAAACAGAAACCATTAAAAATTCCACCACTGGCAAGAAAAATGCCTTTTTAAGTCATGTCTTTGAGATATTGATGGAGGTTTTGAACTAATTAATGGTGATTTTTTGTCTTCTGTTAATTGATACGATTAACATTACATTACACTGAAAAAAATTCACAGAGCATTTCTTTCAGATGCCCAACACCACACATCTAAGGCATTTTATCTCCCCACAGAAGACACTAGACTGACAAAAATCAAGCCTTTCCTACTGCTATTTTAAATCTTGATGCTTGCAGTAATTTTAACACGGTTCCTGTAAGATCTGATAGCACAAATTTTCCATATCTATTTGCATCCAAGATGACTGCAGGAATTCTAAAGGTTGAGTTCAGAAAAAACAGTGTTAAAATAGGTTTATAAAAAGAAAAACCAGTTCTGGATAGAATATATAAAGTTACTCCACATCAAGCATAGACTGAGAATGTAGAAATAGCAGTGAGATAATTTGTTACTGTCTGTTGCAATTGGAAGCCCAGACCCTGAGCTTCGCCAGCAGAAGCACGTGCCCTGCTCTGATGTTGGAAGACAGAGCAGAATTGTCCTCAAGTTAAACAGAAAAGAATTCTCTTGCCTATTGTAAATGGAATAAGGAATGGAATTAAAAGTCTTTTTTTTCCACCCCATCCTTTAGACACTAAAGTGAAACAGGGATTCTGCTGCTGATTAAATCTGCTCAATTCTTAGCAAATATTTGCTTAATATTAGGAAAATTGGATGGGTAAAGGGGACGAACACATGGATCTGGCAGCTATGCAGAATGCTTTATTAAAAAACAGAACAAAACAAAAAATATCGATTTTCCTTAGCTACTGTTCGAAAGAGCCCACACAGAAAGCAAACATCCCCCTCTGTATGCACAGTCTCTAATCAGAGAACTTGTGACCAAGAGAAGTGCCTGTAAACTGAGCATGGAGCTCTTGGGTCATTAGGTTTTGTTGCCCAGGTCCCTCATGTGTCTGCTGAACACACTTGTGTCAACAGGGTGACGATTACGTAGCCTCTTGAAGCTGAAAGGGTAACCAGAACTACACAGTGAACACAAACTGCAAAAGGACTTCTGCTCTTTCCTTTTCTTTCCTTCTCATTATGCTAAGCTGCCTCAGATCACCTTCCATTTATTACGGCAGCCTCCTACAAGCAGCTAGCTCCGTGCATAGCCTATTTTTCCAGGTAAATGCAAGATATTTTTTGGACATCCAGGAACAATTTTTGACATTTTTTATGCACCAAGGAACTCCCCTTAACAACAGCCTCCACAGTGTTCAAGCACAGTGTGAACTACAGGATTTGTTTCCCACTCCCCATTTGAGTAAACTGTTCTCTTTTCCTGGAACCTATTTTACACAGCAAACTGAAAACCTTGCTGCATACTGCAGAACCATTCAGCTCAGACACACAGGCTTTGGACAACAGGAATACTTCAAGGAATAGGATGTGCTCTCAGATTTCTCTAGGTTTTTGCATGTTCTTCCACATTCATTCCAAGAAGTGGCACTGCAGAAAATCAACTGCATATTACTGAAAACAAAAGAATCTAATCTTTTCAATACATCTACTGAACCACACTGACATATTTATGATCTGTATCGGTTTTCTCAGAAGATATATTGGGAACAGTGATAAAAAAACGACCTTATCTTTTATAAAAATCTGTCAGCATTTGAAGTACCTCAACACCTTGGGTTAACCTGAATAGTTCTGCTATTACTCACATTATTTGAACAACAGTCATTTCTGAAACAAAGTAATTATATATTCAACACACAAAATGCAGTTGTGGTGGTGGCAGAAAAATCATATAAAAGTTGGAATGAAACCATCCTTACCGACTCTTAGTTGCAGTACTAATTTTTGTGGCTGGATCTGTGTAATGGCCTCTGGTTTCAGCTTCTCTGCAGCACCTATCTTACGATTTGTTACTTCTCTATTTTCAAGCACCCGTTGGCTACCTCTGGGATTTTCTATATCTTGCTCAGGACAGCCTTTACTCTTCAGTGCTGCCAAGTCATCGCATCGGGCAGATGTTGGTTCTCCTTCTTGCAAAAAGTCCTAGAAAATATGGATGAGTAATATTACATTTACAGCTCTGCAATCAGTTAGATTCTACACACAGTGCTTCCACACACCATTATTCCATCCTTATAAAGAAAGGAATAATTAAACACAATTGTTTACATTTTTCTCAATGCATCAGTGACTGTAGCTTAATCCAGGAGTTTGTATCTATGTGTACTCATCTGTGTAAAAGATGTCAGCAAGATGAAAGCAAATAGATACATCTCCAGTGTTATCTCTGACAGAAGCAGGGCATGTCTGTAAATCAGCTACTCAGTAAGTTACAGCTGATGGGAAAAGCTCACGTCTTCACTCAGCTACAGTTATGTGAACTTACCCATACAGCCTACTTTCCAACTACCCTCCCTTCAACTCTTTTTTTTGGAAGGCTCTAATTAGTGATTATATAAGAGCATCTCAGAACTCCACAACAGAATAAAGGACATACTCTGACAGAGCAGCGAAAAGACAGACAACAATTCTTTTTCTTTTTCTTTTTTTTTTTTTTTTTGAGGAAATTCAATCCAAAAGAAAGATCCGTTAGCAAGAAAAAGAAAAAAAGCAACAACAAAAACCTCTGAACCAAACCACACCCAGCCTTGCTCTGAGCACAAATTACCATTCCCTCAAACATACAAAAAAGCTCTAATCTGAAATAGGAATACATATTGTTTCTAACTGAGGATAGTCAATCTCATTTTCCCTCCCCTCAAAATATGCATGTAAATAAATATATCTTATAGCTTGTCAGCTCCTGATGAGAAGCTGATGAACACCTCCAATAATTCTAACTAAGGATGAATTCAAAGTCAGGTCAGTTTACTAGTAATGTCTGAAGCTTACAAACTAACGGGAGGGATAGAAAGCATGCACTGTATGTGAGTAAATACACAGCATCATCTTATAGCAGGAAACAGAAAAATTTCCCAGTTGTCTTTAACAAGCGTAATAAAATCATCTTCACAAACCAGCCACCCACCCGCAAGTCGGCCAACATTCGAAGACGTGAACATCTTCCTTTCAAAAACAAACCTCAGCTTTCTTCCTCTGCTCCACCTATGTCTGTCCTAATTTACCTCTTACTCTAATGTCACTGAAAGAATATATTTAAATATATCCAGACAAACTCCATGCTGGAATGATTTTAAATAGCTATGACACAGTTAGCAAGAAATTCATATGCTTAGAAAAGGACATCACACTTAGAAAAGGAAAAACAAACAGATTGTGAAAAGATCTGCTCAAACCAGGACACTGGAAAAATCAGGGAACGGGATTTTTAAGTACAAATAGGGATCAGATTAAGAGCTGCAGGAAACTACTATTGACAAAAACAGACTTTTCTATACATTTGAAGTATTTATTTCAATTTGAAACCAAGGCAAAAACAAACCATGAAAGGAATTGTGCAATACTTACTGTTTTTTTACACCAACCACAGTTTGGTCCTGCTTGTATACATTCCCCACATGATTTTGCATTAGCTTTTATGCAGTCACTTCCACCTATGAAAGAACACAGACAGGTCACTTTATTTATAAAGAAGTGCTGACAGGAATATAATTTTAGTTTGCTTCATATTGGTCCCATAAACTAAGTTCTAACTACAGGCAGGTTATTAAGAGACATGAATGACATACGGCTATTGGAACACATCTAGCATATTTATCATCCTAAGTAATTGCTAAGTTTATACAGTTCTTAAGCAACATTAAGCAGTGAAGTCAAGTGATGTACCTTGCTGAGCAGATCCACTCCACATCAAGCAACACAGGATGCCAGCCCACGTGAGCAATGTTAAATTAGTCTGAAATACAAAACCAGACTATAAGATATATTTGGAGTAGAAATCAAAAAACAGTTGCACTGAAGAACACACGTGTTAACTATGCTCCTTCCCCTGGGCATTAGGTACAGAGAATACTCAAATCATATGCCCTTGTCCACATCAATTGGGCAGATGGACGTGTTTTCGTCTGATACAATCACATTTGTGGACAAACCCTGCAAACACCAGGGAAGCTGCTTCTTAAATACCAAAATACTTCGAGAATGCTCCCAAAATAGTACTGAAATACTTCTGAAATACTCTTGTTAGGCAGATCATCAAGCAATGAGGAATTTGGACAAAGTCAGGGTGAAAATCAAAATCAAAACCTGGCAGCATATTAATATCATGTCTAAAAATGCTGATGCTCTGTATGTCATCAGAGAGAGACTTCAAATTAAAGATAGTGGAGAAATATGAGAGAGAAACGGAGCTTCCTTATCCAAGACTCTGCTTTAAGGCAAGAAAATCTTCAGTGCCCCTTCCAAAATCTCTTCCAAGGAATCTTCAAAGGACATTTTGCAGCCTACCTTGGCACCTTACACTCTGAATGAACTAGCCAGTTCCTGTCAAAATGTTACCTAAAGCACCACTGACACACACTCAGCTATTTTTTTTTTCTTCTTCAGACACAAGAGAACTAACAGGTAACTCATCTTATTAATGAAAAAATGCTGTACCCTTTTCCCAAAGCTACAAACGTTAATGAAAACCTGCCAGAAGCAATAAGCAAATGCAAACTATATAATCTATATGCTTTGTGAAACAAGATTCAAATGCTTACAAACCATAGCTTAAGGTCACTGAGCTGCAGCCTTCAGTAATTAGCATAGAGACCTCACATATCAGAGTTATCATGGGATTCTAGAGTCAGTACTACTGTCTAAAAATCAGTTTCATATACCATTTTTTTCCTCTAAATTTTATTCTACTCTAGTAGTAGGTAGGGTCAGTTTTCACAGCTTCTATACATACTTGAAGTTTTCATGTTATTTTGAATTCAATTTCCCTTTTCCTCATCATCATAATGTGAATTTGGTTCCGGGCTGCCAATTTCCTTTGCAATCCTAAAATGCTGCTGCTGCTGACTATGGCCCTTCCAAGCATCCTAAAAATATCGAAATCCACAACAAGTTTTTGATCTAAAAGCTATCTTGCAATTTAGCCAAGGAAACTTGGCAGCCCTTTAAAATGAACCTGCCATTTTCTGGAAGACATACCATTATTCATATGAATTAGCAGCAAAGAGAACGATGCTTAAATTAGCACAGGAGTCAAGTTTTGGTTTTTGTACACTGATTTTGGGCCATTCATAATTGTTACTCTGCACACACAGACCCACATCTTAGACAGGACAGCTGCTGTAAAACCTGGTGGAGAAGATTTCAGACAGAAGCCAACCCTCTGTTAACAAAGTTTATCCAACAATAATATTACACGTTTCATATTTTTTCTGACATCTCATTTTGGCCCATTTTTGCCTTCAGCGGATCCTGCAGCCACAGAGCCAGGGAAGCCTGGACATTGGAGAACTGAGAGAGCTTGGCGTGGAGTAACTTTGCTGGATAGCGTGCAGAGGCACATATGAAATTCTTGGTTTAAAAAAAGAAAAAGAAAAAAACAGACAAAATGAAACAGAAAAAATGAACTGTGAATCACATCTGACTTAACTTTTGAGCATTACTGTGCATCTTCTGATTTCACTGCAGAGGTGTAATTCCTTCATTTGCAAACTCGTAGCTCAGGAATACTCTTTATGATAGACCCTACAGGCAATCTCTTTCTAAATCAAACGTGTGCAACTGCAAACCTGGATGGGAGGGTTATTGTGATCCAGCAGGTACAGGCAGAAGACTGAGAATAGGCTTGAATGGAGGTCAGCAGGGGAAGCAGTCATAAGGAACATGAGCACACAAATCAGACCAGCAGCCCAAGCCTTACTGGTGTGCTGAGATTTAGGTTCTTCCTTGCCTCGTTTCACAGACAGTACATTGCGCTTCACAAACCTCCTTCCCCCAAATAAAGGGATGCATTGCTGCTCCTGCAGGTTTGCTTTAAGTACAGTTCACATTGGAGAGGTCTTTTCAATAAGAAAAAAACCCAAAGCCACCAGCATTAATTTAGTACTGTCTTGTTGGCCAAAGTTATAAACAGTTCACCTTTTTAGGGCAGACCAGCAGTGGATGCACAGCAAGCCCACGCAGACTATATAAATAAGCCAGCAAAGATGTGACACAGTGCTAAAACTATGACTAAGACAATTTGGAAAAGAAATGTTCCTGTGGAAATGCATCTGCGTGATGAATGCAGTTCTGGGCACCGACTCCCCGTAAAGCTAACAAGGAAAACGTCCTTTCCCATATAAGGCTGCGACCCAGCCGCCCGCCCTCCCATGCGGGCCTACTTCCTTCATCTCCCACTTAACAGCTTTTCCATCTGCCCAGGGTCTGAACAAGCTCGGAATGGGTTTGCTGATTTGGATGTAGCTGGGATTAATGTGAGCAGAGCCACGTGCCAGCCTCCTCCCAGCAACCCGAGCACATCCACATCAAGTCTGCCCCACACGTCACTAGTCAGTGTCCGGCACTGCTGTGCTGTAGGTTTTATGTCAAGGATATAAAACAAAATGAAGAGTGCCCAGATACACAACACAGTTAAAGAGAACCTTTGGAAACCTGTGGTGGAGTGGGAACTAAACCACGTGTCAGTACTGAACCGCAGAATGCGACAGCAGAAATAACTCATTGTTAAGCGGAAAAGAAATGAAACATTTCGCACAACATTTATATATTTTCCTACTACACTCATCATTCCTTTTTTAATTAAACCCTAGGAAAATATCCCAGAATCCCTGAAAAATGGATATTTCCCCCACAAAAAAGCAGCTTGAAGCATTCAAAAAGTAAGCTGGGCAGGAATTGACATCTCCCTGCTTAACAGCTAAGTCACCAGCTGGAGCCTGCTCAACAGGCTGCAAAGAGCGTGCTGCTGAAAAAGGCATTTTAACATTGCTTCTGATTGTTTGCTAACAGTGATCTATTTCTGTTAAGAATTTCAGGAAGACAGACATGGACATAACCTTGAACGCTTTCACTTGCTTTCAAGACTTTTCACTAACTGCCTCATCAAACACTAACACTTGAATAGACCTTCTTCTTTAAAAAAAAATAAATGCTTTCATGGAAATCCCTGAAGCTTCTAATTTCAAATAAGAGATTCATCAAGCTTCAATGGAAGAAAAGGAGAATTAATTCTTCGTAGTGAGGCTAATTCAGAATTTGCAAATCAAACATCAGCACCTTTGTATTCTGCTAATCATCATACATTTAAAAATTAAATTTCCTCCTCCACAGGACTAAAGCCTTTTGCAGCTTTAGAATAGCAACTAGAGAATTAACTGGGCAAGCGGGATCAAGAAAAAAAACAACACAACAAAGCAGATGAAAGTTATGGAGGCATTAATTCCTTTGCAATCAAGTATGGATGGCTGTGATGCTCAGCCACTGCAACAGTGGTCCGCGCTGTCAAGCAGAGCCCAGCTGGAGTGTGAAGCTAACATCCACTGTCAAGGGAAGCATCAGCCTCTGTGGCACAGCATCTGCTGTGAAGCTTTACACTGAAATGTGTGGCCACGCTTCAGAACACCAGGGAAGTATCTCGAGGTCAGATATCCGGCAAGAGCAAAGCTGTTGTGCAGAAGCCACCTTTTTGAGGCAATAACCACACACCCTGCTTACCCACATACCCACAGACCACTCCAAACCTACAGATCTAGAAATTAATAAGCAACTCGCACTTTTGGACTAGTGTTAGCACTTCCTGAAGACTGACGCCTCTGAGCATGGAGTGTTTTCATGGGTTTTAAGTTTGATTCTGAAATGCTGTACAAAATTGACCTCTTTTAGAAGTGAGTTCATGTTTACATGGACACTAATCTAGCAAAGAAGGAGCTGGTTTAAGCCACAGGGTGCAGAAATGCTCATCCTGCCATGGCAGAAGTTGTGAGAAGAACCAGAGGGGGATGAAGGAACAGAACCCCAGGACATGCAGGAGGACAGCTCTCTGCGAGCACAGCCTGGGGCTGTGTGCTGGACCAGTGCCTGCAGGGTCAGCCCCTCCCCACCCCCAGCCTGTTTATTAAAAAGCAGGAAGAGGCACGTTTCTAAAATAAGCAAAACTGAATACTCTTGGAGATGCCCGATTCAAGGCTTGATGGATAGGATGCTAAGAGCTCTGTCCTTACTCATTCCAGAAGGCTTATTGGCCTTAGCAAAAGGCCCAACATTTCAGTGTGAACTTTAGAGACCGGCAGGGCAAATCCTATTCACAATTCTGAAACACATGGAAGGAAATAACCCAGCATTTTTCTTAACTGAAGAAACCAACCAAACCTGGTGACACAGGACACATACTACAGACCTCTAACACCAACCTGCACTCAGTACTGCCAGCACCCCTGATAACCAACCAGACCTCGACAGCCAGTATCATTCACTGCAAGTCCAAATCTGCTCAGTATGCAATGACTGCAGCACTATTCCTCCTGCTTGTATTCCACTTCACTGCCAAGCCTCAAATCACTACAAAAAACAGTGGCAAATTGGTGTCTTCCCATTCTGTTTTTAGAGAAGTATACTGCTTCCAAAAGCACAGGTACAAAAACTAAAGGTGATTCACACATCCTGGAGTTAACTTTGTTGTTTTTTTTTTTTTTTTTTAAATCAAACGTATGCTAGAGATTCTCCAACATATCTTGAATAGGTAATCTCCACCTGAGACCTTAGCAGCTATCTTACTTAATCAAATAAATGTCACTGTGACACTGAATGCCAGCTGGAGCACACTGCTTGCAGAGTACATCCAGAGTAAATCCTAGATCCACCACAAGAAATTACATGACATGAATCTCCACATGAAGTAGAGATTTGGGGTTCAGAACTGACAGCTGGAAAGTAAGATATCTCAATCAAAGAAGTAAAACCTCCGCTCACCTCACAGCACGATTAGTTCCTGCAGCGGGGCTTGGCCTGCTGCACAGCACAGTGAGGACATGCTCCCACAGGGTGGCCCTGCTGCCCTGAGTGTGCCGGGGCAGGGAATGGGCTGGAGAGCCCCAGAGGACTCTGGAAGTGCAGGGCTAGGAGCAGGAGCTGGCAGCACCACACCTTGTGTGGAAACGCCAGAGCTGGGCCTGCTTGCAGCAGCCTGCTGCATGGATGGATGGATCACCCAGCCCAGCATGCCCTCACTCCTCCGCAGCTTAACAGAAATCAACCACAGTAACATGGAAAGAATGGGACATTAACCCAGATCAACATGCAAAATAAGAAAATTTTCAGTACTGAAACAGTTTTTACGCAAAAATTAATCACATTGAGACTGCTTACTCAAATTGTGTCCTGAAAGAGCTTTAAGGTACAACGGCTTCAGTTGCTGTGAAAGCAGAGGATAAAGTACCAGCAGTGCCTCGCACTGGGCTTCATTTCTCTGTGCCAATCATCATCTCTAAGTTGATAGAATAAAACAAGCATGTTCAGCATATACCCATGATAAGCACTCCCGCAGCCATGCAGTTGTAGCAGGGTATCATGTTAAAATAATATATATGTACAATATTAGAATCTGTGTATATAATATTGTATACAATACACCAGTTAAGGCTTAAATTTTAATTACAAAGAGTTAAAACCTACCAGAAACTAACTTTCTTTTCAGGTTGGGAGACCAAACCCTCAAGTATGGTTATCTGAGGTTAATCTGACACAGCGTATACCACTGTTTTGTTCAGAAAATCCCCCTGCAGATTAAAAAAAAAAAAGATGAAAACACGCTCTTCTAAATGTGAGAATCACGGGGAAATGCATCACAATTCTGCAGCTTCTGCAAGGGAGCCAGCATCCACCTCTGTGTTTAGTAAGGCAGACAAACATGCCTGGTATTACAACTGGTTTGCTGAGTCTCATGAAATCTTACAACAGGTAACTACCCACAGTTAATTTGTACTTAGAGCTGTAGAAGAGTTCATAGGAGATCAAGTCGCTCAAGATTCACCAAAAAGGGATGAGACTCAAGGGGAAACCTGCAGGCATTAGGTTCTAAAATACACTTGTGGGTTTTAAATCACTATTGAAAACCCAGTATGTGCCCACGTCACATTGCTTCTTCAGCTGAATACCAGAATTTGAGCACGTAACTTATCATCAGGTTGTGACCACAGCTACTGAGAACAGATAGGGACCTCTGGTCATAGTATCTGCTTGTGTCCTTAGAGGATGAGGTTTCTGATTGTTACTTTACAGAGGACACTGCTTTAAAACAGAATGGCTAACTTAACAAGCACCCACACAGTTACATTGTAGTACTCCTTTATATGTGGTACTTGATAGCATTTGTTCCTGAATTACATGGAAGCTCTCAACTTAATGGCTGTTTTACATAGCGGAATGAACAATGAAGTAAGTTTTTGATGAATACATTTTGGTCTTGATTTGAATTGCTGATTGGAAACATCTGCTCAAGTTAGGTGCCTGGCTGAGATGGGAGATGAGGGGGATGGAGATTTTTTTGACAGAACACATAGATTTCCCCTACTGTTAGAAGAAGTATAAGAATACTTTATCACCTGTAGTGGTATCATGTGACAGCTCTCCAACCCAAGAAAGATAAAACCAAGAGGACATGGTCGATCTATTGATAGTTCAGTACAACAAAGAGGAACTAATGGTTTACAGATATTTTACAGCACTAAGGTATAACCAAGAGCAACAAAAACACACTTGCAAACATCTGCAAACCTAAATCATATTGATCACAGACAAAAAGAAGTTGTGTAGTACTACAGACACTTGTAAAGATTACTTCTGGTGTGGCTAAAGCCTACATTCCAAAAAGGCAAAGCAAATAGTTACACAAGTCCAGATTCCATGCTGATGACAGTGACGAAGTAACAGAACTAGGGGAGAAAAGAGAGTTCAGGGACAACGTGAAGACCTTGCCACTGACAAAGAACTTCGATCTGCCAAGGCAGCAACCCTGAAGAGCAATCTGGATCTCATGCCCTCATTGTGATGCCTTTTGGAGAGTACTGTGGTACAGATAGGACAGATGTTGGTTAGTAAGCATTTCTTTTCAAAGTGAGGATGTTTTTTCAAACATAGGTGTGTATTATGCCATGGACAAAGGGTGTATTCAAGAAACGTTTTCTTGAACTCCTGAAATGTACTTTTAAGCCAATGTTCCACAGCTGAGGAGTTGCTTTGGAAAGCATCTTCATGCTCATAAGGCAAACAGTACTTAGACACAGTTCATATAAGCAAGCAGCCTGCCCAGGATCACCACATATAAGAAAAAGATAAAGAGCCAAGCAAGGTGCTCTTTCTCATGAGGTTATTTTCTTCACATTTATTTACATATTTTTACAAGTGACTTATCCACAGATAAGTGTTCATAAAATAAGCTGTATTTTGGAAAATGACACTAACAGATGCACTGTGCTTCATGTTTAGCATTAAATTAGCAGAGAAATAGTGCTTCTCATATTCTCAAATGGAGCAGGCAGAGAATGCAACTATGTCTAATTAGAAAAAAACAGCAATATGCTTTTACTGTTTATTATCTACAGCTTCAGTATTCCTAGCTTCAACTAAATCACGCACCTTGTTCAGAAAGGCCAGTTTGTAACTTCTTAAATTTTCCACACCTCTCTAACTATGACTCTTACAAAACTACTGAATAAAAAAATAAAAATGTAATATCCCCCCATTTTTCTTTCTCTAATCAATGCCAGATCAGTGCACTCTGTCCACACCAAGCTGCAATTCCTACAAGGACATCATGAACATCCTTGAATATTAAGCAAGCACAAAATAATAAAACCTATTCATAATGGTGACTGTGGCAGCATGCAAGCCCATCACCAGGATGCTCAGCTTTGCAGAGGCACCAACAGCAAGACCACGTGTAAAGACTGTGGCTGAAACTAATATTTTCTCTAACAGCAACTCCTACAGATATACACCTTGAAAGCTTCCTCTTTTATACGGCAACATTTAAGAAACAAACAGTTTTTATCTTTTTTTCCACACGAGGATTTCCTTCTCCTTAAAATCTTCACCGACAAAAACGTTCCCCAACCCATCACGAGACATTTCCAATAGCTCAAATCCATCACAGCTCTAATGGCTCCAAGCACACCATCTCCACCACTCTGCAGGAAACCTGACTGTGCCTGTACTGTTATCAGCAGCCAGCCTTCCATAAGAAATACTCAGGTTTTTCATTACTACAAGCACCTCCTAACATAATTGTACTAAAATAAAGCAAACATCTATTGTTGTCTCACTTTTTATACATTTTGT
The DNA here is from genome assembly GCA_013399175.1 of Odontophorus gujanensis. NCBI lineage: Eukaryota > Metazoa > Chordata > Aves > Galliformes > Odontophoridae > Odontophorus > Odontophorus gujanensis. The sequence goes on along the minus strand of VXAB01014147.1, from coordinate 9,525 downwards.
ATATGTATATATGGGTCATATGTATATAACCCACCAGCAATTTCTGCCACAATAATTTAATTTCCCCTCTTGCTTAAAGTGACACTTTTGCATAGGGACAGATGCACTCAGCATTTAGCTTGTTTGCATTGGTTTTGCTAGCATACATCACTCCTCAGCTAAGTTTAGCATTTCCAGCTCAGGTTGCAATCAGAAATGCTATCAAATGATTTAAGCTATTCTAGCAGAAAACACGGGTGCCTGTTCCCTGTGGAAGTATTAAATTCCCATACACTCTGCACCACTTACTACTCCCATAAGGAGCCTATTTAATTTTGTGCAACTCAAACCTCACATTCACCCACACATGGGGAAAAGTTTACTTAAACACAGAAATATTGCACTTAACATAGCTGACCGTAATTGATACCTCTGAGGTGGCACTGCCTTAGTAATATTCCACAGCTGCCATAACGCCTGGCTAAATTCACTTTAATCCAAACTTTTGTTTTAGGCAGAAAGCAGAAGAGGGGCGGATATGTTCTGAAGCAAAAAAACTCGTCAGTTAATACAGGGTACTGCTTGCTGTACTGCAGTACTACAGGAAGCCATGGGCTGGCACACCACAGAGTGCAAACTCAACGGAAACTCCACTGTTACATGGCAGTGTTACCCGCCAGTAACCATCATTAACACTCTGATGCAGTTTCGGCAACTAAAACCAAGATGAAAGCCAACTGCTGCTGAAAGAAACCACAGTGCTGTGTCCCCACCTCCAAAACTGAACCCCATGCTCCTGATCCCAGCACCCACCAGCACTGTGCCTCAGTGGACTGGTGGTGGGTGCCCTGAGTCGGCCTCTGACTCCTCCACAGTGAGACAGACTTTCTGGAAGCTTCAGAGGATCAAAGCAGACCTCCAAGCGGACGGATGAGTAGTGAAGAAACAATGTCTGTAAAGTCACAGAGTGAAAACCCATCATGCTTTCTTGGGTGCTGTTTATTTTTCACTTCAGGATTCTAATGACAAGAGCATAACACAATGTTTATATGTAGTAGCTAAACATTTAATTGTGAATTTTAAAAAGATTCATTATTCTAATGCAATTTACAGTGAGGCTGGCACTGAAACAATTCTCATTCCCAACACACTTTGAACACTGGGTAAATGGTCAGGAAAGCAAAGGTGAAATATTCATAATGATAAAAATGGTCATCCTATCTACATACAGCTTTGCAGATCTGTATTTATTTTATATATCTACTGATAACTAAAATCACTAATTATGGTGATTAGTACACAGGCAGCAATATCTGGTGAGGTATAAGCACACACTGGAACAGCAGACTTCTCCTAAATTTTAATCTGGAAGCCTGAGTGCTGGCAAGAAGTTCACCTATCTGAGGAAAAAAACCCAAACAATATCAACCCTGAAACAGGTAATTCCCCCCTCCAAGAGATCCATCATTAAGTGTTTCATAAAAAGAAGCCCTTGACTGAATAACTTCTCTATGAATACACTTCTGCTGCTTTCCAGAGCAGAAATTTAAACTTGGAGCCCACAAGCTGATTCTGAGGGACCAGCAAAAGGCAGTAACAGGAGGTGTCTCAGCCAGCCCATCAGATCTGTTGCTCCAGCACTGCTGAATGGTGGCACTTCTTCAGGCCCTAATTCCCAGCTTTACACTGTTTGTCCCTAACTCGCACCAACCACGGCCAACCCTGCCCAGCAGGTGTTGAAAGATCCACAACAGTTTATGCCAACGTAACCCTGGATCACTGCAGCCACACACCGCACTGGCCACATTCTCCAATTTCTCCCCTTCACCTAATGGGCGTTACTAGTGATGCACAATGTCACCCACCTGAAGCAGCTGATGTAACTGAAAATTAATTTTTTAATCAAGACTGTCANTCGTCACGGAACCGGGCCGAACCTGCCCGTAAACCGTTGACAAAGACACTGAAGCAGTTGGGCTGGTCAAACAATGACTTTCACTGTTGATGTAGGTATGATGAAGACCACAAGCTACAGACAGGAGGGAGAGTGTGATCACAAGAATCAGAACCTACACAGGCATGAATGCTGCAGGGCCATGTTCTAATGGAAAAAAAAGGTATTTTCAGTTGAATTTGTGGTTCAAGGGATACTGGGACATCTTACAAAGTACCACATTCAGGTAAATTGGAAGCCAACTGCCTACTGCACAGTTTTGAGTTCTCTCTAATGAGTGTGCTCCTTTTTTTTTCCTTTAAACTATGTAGAGATGCTGCATTACAACTCCTTCCAGCTAAAAGAAAATGTTAATCATATTAAATACTGACGTTATTCATTTAGAAAGTGAAACAGCACTGTGAAGTATGCACCAAAAAGAACAAGTATCTGAGCAAGCTTTTTTATTGCCATCTAGACACTCTCCCAAATGGGCAGCTGGCGGTGATAAAAGTAAAGTGCTGGCAGCAGTTCTATGCACTATAGTTACTCCTTAATGCTAAAGCAGAGTCCTGCACTGAAACTGCTGATGTCAGCAACATGGCTATGGAACACTTCAGTTCAGCCTTTGAAAATTTAAGTAAGCCAAGTGCAGTGGAGGAAGGTACGTAGAGAAAAAAAACACACACAATGTTCATCACTGTTTATCAATGTCAAGATGCAGCTTAAACAACCTATAACTGGCACGTATAGCATGTTCTTCCGAAAAAGGAAATTTGCTGTTTCCTTGTTTTTTCAAACACTGGAGTCCACACCCAAGAAAATGTAAGCACTGAAATTCTTGAAAACTTGTTTCTCACACAGATTTTTATTTGCATAGAAATGACAAAAACAACGTAGGCAAAATATGCCCCGTTTTTGACCTACACAGTGAAAGAAAACATTAACTCCTTAAGTGTTACACTTACAGATATTTCGCATGGAGGTTACATTCATGCACAATTAAGGCTGGAGCTTTTACATCTATTCTGACACAAAAATCAGCAAACTGACATTTCAAAAAATGGTCAGGCTTTGTGCGTTACAGACAGGAGCTACAGAACTTCTCCCAGCATCTGGACAATCTTCAGCTCGCACTGAAAAGCGAGCACACATACTAAATACAGCTTTGCAAAATCTCTGAGATCCCTTCCAACACAAGCCATTCCACGCTTCTGTGAAAAACACCAGAGAAGCCTCAGAGGAGGTAATTCCTGACTTTCTCCCATGCCCATCAAAACTCATTTCTCAATGCACTGGAAAACATAACTTCAGTCAAAAGAAGAAATGAAGCAGTCAGAACGCACTGTTTCAAAGGCAGCAAATAATTGACCTTGCTTACACTTGTCATCTTGTGTACTGTGCTAATAAAAACTTCCTTGGCTCTCCTTTTTTATCATCAGAAGGGGTATTCCACTTGCTAACTGGACACGTGCAAAATCTTCATCCATTCCAGCACTGGAGATGATGAGATAATATACTAACTCATCCCGCTGCAGAATGCAACGCAAAATTTAATCACAACCAACTACTGAGATGTGTCAGCTCTTATTCCCCAGAAACCGCTTTTAATTTAACATCATAAAGATTATAATCTTTTGTGTTTACCTCCACTTCTGAAATAGGTTTCCTTTCACCCGTACTCATCTTCACACCAAAGCCTGTACCAAAGACCAGCAGCAGCAGACAGCTGAGGGTCTAGGCACAGATTGGATGCTGCCCAATTTAATACTTGAACAACTGACACTACAGAGGATGCAGGCCAAGCTGCCGCCACACCAGATCCTTCAGACACCTTCGTACAGCTCTGGCAGGGCTCACACCACACATGCAGTGACGGAGTACCTTTATTTTTTCTTTCTTTCTTACTCCACATCCTTAAAGTCAAGGTTGCACCAAACCACTCTATTGCTATTGCTGCTTTGTTTTACAGAACCACGGTCTCGGGGGTGAAATACCCATACTGCCCATCACGCCGCCTTTGACTCACAGAACTGCCATTTCCTAAATGAAATACTGACTCTTCCTAAATTGATCTCATCTAATTATTTTTCATCATTTTTAAATAACCACAAATCAGTCACTTTTGCATGAGGGTAATTTCAGCGTTTCAGTTCAGCCCAATATATAATTACTGTTTCTGAGTTTACCACAAAGGATGAGAAAAGAAGACACTTTCATTTTTTCAGTTTGCCTTCCACATGAAAGTGCCATTACTTGCACAGCTCTACAGGTAAAAAGAAAATTATTTGTTAACAGCCACAGCATAGAACTACCTACATGTGAGTACTCACACACCGTACCACACCAAGTTTTGCAGTTTAATACAGTAGGAGTCCACACAAACAATGGCTCGCCTTCCTGTTTACACACGAGATACTGTTGTGAGCAGAAGGTAAAAATAAGCTAAGCCAAACCTAGGACTAAATTAAGCATAGGCTCTCTTGTACCAACCAAGAATCAAATTAACACATTACAAATATGACGTTAATTTTTTAAGGGGGAAATGCTATATTGAGCACGTTACAGCTTATAAGCTTTTGTGCATCTGAAGAAAATCCACCATTAAACACGGCATCACAAATCAGAAGCACGAGGAAAGTAACTATAGACAGTACATGAATTATTTGTTGGCAAAACACAAGAATGGCTTTAATTTATCAAATATAAGCACATTTTCTGTGGGAGAAAGAATGAAAATGATTGTGAGAAAACACCACTCTCATCTCAGCTCTTCCTAGCAATAATAAAGTCAAGATTCCTGCCTCTGTTTCATTACTCAAACTTCTAAACTTCTCCCACTAACAAAACTCACAAGAATACTAATGATGTTTCACTGTTGCTGTTGGATAAAAAAAAAAACAAAAAAAGCATAGGAAAGCACTTTTAGGACAGAAAATATTTCATAACTCTTTTTGAAGTCATTAGTAAAGAGTCATTAAAAAAGTTAAGAGACAAAATGATCATTCTAACACACAGAAAAGTTTTACTGAGTGACAGTTCAAAGAGGACTGCAAGTCAAGTATGAAACGCATTACCTTCCAACAGTAAGCATCAGTGTTATGGTCTCACAAAGCCATGTGCTCGCTTCTAGGCAAACGTGGTACTCAAGTAGCAACTCCCTCACCTCTCCAGACCTAAAACAACTTCGATTTGTTAATGGGAGAATAAAAAAACCCAGGAAGTCCACAGAATCATTCTGATTATTTTAAGAGCAGAAAAAGTAAAAGAAGGAGGTTATTAAAAACATACAGTATGTTCAGTAACAATGTTCTACAGAGAGCATTCTTAATGGTAACAGCCATATCATTTAGCAACGTATAACAAGATGCCTGCTGCCTCTTTTACCATTCACAGAAGTCAGGATTTTCATTTTCTCAGCATGACATTTCCAAAATAAGCTATTAAGCAAGCTGATACACGTTTTACATACGACTAGAAACTCGTACAGCTCAAACACATGCTGCTTTCTCACAGTGAAGCTGTATATACTTTTTTCTGATACTTCCACTACTAATCCCCAGGGGAAAGAAGGACACTTAGAGAGAGCCCTCACTGGAAATTCATCCTGACTGAAGATTTCAGCAGTGAGGTTGCCAGGCCATGTCCATGGAGGAAAAAAAAAACCAACAAAAAAAACCCCAACAAAAGTAGGATCTGTCTTGCCATTTCTGAGAAAAGAAGAAAATGACTCAGTATGGTCACCCCCAATACATCCATAACCATGACCACTTACAGGCACTGGTTGATATCATGGTCAGCTATGGTTGCCTTCTCTCAGAAAGTTTGCAAACTGAGCAAAGCAGAGAGAGGAATGAATACACAGAAAAAAAATAACATGATATTGGCCAAAAAGGGACAACATCAATTAATATTATAACAAACTGACCAACTTCAACTTCCTGTAACAGGAGTCCCATTTCTGGGCAAGATATAGCCAACTTGAGCCCAGAAGACCACAGTGTAGAACGCATTCATCTAACTGTCCTCCTGAAATCTCGTGATTCTCTCACACTGTTTTGAAAAACAACAAACACCCTCTGCAGAAGTAACAGCTCAGCCTCCCCTGTGCTACTGCCTCATTTTTCAGTGCAGTCTTCAGATACACAAGCTCATGTAAATGGTTCTGAAGTACATAAAGATCAGACCAGCAACATTAGAACGACTAATGAGAACACTAACACTAGGAAATATCTTAAAGCAATGCAGAATCAGCACAAGGACGTGAGAGGCAGGAAAGCACAGACACAATTCAGAGCTTTCTGCTGATGGGAGACAGCAATTTCAATAGAGGCACAGAAGTGGTGGATGGCATGAAAACATCAATGTATGTACTACTGTCCTAGGTAACTACTTTTAAAAAGACTATTAAAAATATCTAACTACGTGTTGCCTTAATCAAATTAAATAATTCTTAAAAATCTATGTAATTGCTTTACGATCTTTATCAGTTGATTGAGGAGTTTTTTGGGTTTTTTTTCTATATTCCAGGAATCACTACAGCTCCTAAAAATGAAAAGTTTGCCAACAGAAATGGCCAACGTAATAAATGAATAAGTAAATAAGCAAATACACACATACATCACTTGAAATTCCAGAAGAGAGAATGACAGCAGAATAGGCTCCACTACTGCCGAGCCTGGATTCCTCTTTTCCAGCTCTAACCACTGTCTCTTCCAAGTGCCATGTGAGAAGGCGTGATGGATCTTAATGCCAGCTAGCTTGCCACACTTAATTAACACTGATTAAAAAAATAATAATAATAAAAAAAGCAACACAATTTTAAGAGCAATTCTGCAACGTCTGAGTGCCTGAAACAGCAGCTCTCATACGGAGGAGGTATAAAATATATTTGGAAAGGGATGGTGAGAATGAGGAGGTAGGGCTTATAAATTGCTGGCAATGGTCCATCCTGCCTCTGCCTGTCCCACTGAAGTCCATTCCCCAAACCACATGCTGGGTGCAGTGCGTTCCCTGAGCTTGCAGGGAGCTGAAGGCAGTGCAGCCCAGCATCCAGACACGTGGTCTGAACGCTGGGTGGTCCTGTGTGGAGCCAGGCTCCATGATTCTTGTGGGTTCTTCCCGACCTGAGATGTTCTATAGATCTGTAAATCTGCCTCCTACTTGTGATGGTGAAACAAGCAGCGGCTGCCCCAGGCACTGCGTGCAGGTGTGCAGTACTTCTCCTGAAGAAGCCCACCTCCTGGCACCAGGAGGGAAGGGGCAGCTGGAGATCTTTGCGTCTGCCTACAGAAGGAGAAAGAGCTGCACCAGGGGGAGCCTGCTCCAAAAGCAGACTCTGATGGTTTCCAAAAAAGGCTCCACTGCAGCACAGGTAGTCCTGCCATCCTTAACACGGCCAGAACCACCTCTGAAGGCCATGGTGCTGAGACCTGGACAGCACGGAGCCTGCAACAGGCAGGTCCATACACACTGCTAAGTCAAATCCAGATGGGGAAAGGGAGGCATGACAACTATTTACAAACAATTGAAGAGCATTCATACCAGAGGCAGTGAGGAAACTGTATTCAGGGTAACACAGCTCACAGCATGTGCCGGCCCCAGACTGCACCGCTCCCTCTGAGCTCACCTTCCTGCTACCCAAGCTATCCACCTCTTCAGTTCCAGCAGATGTGCTCTTTTTAGAACTGCATGAGAGCAGTTACCCTAAGAGAGGTACCAAGAGGATGGCTGAGAGCAGAGGGATGAAAACATGGACCAGGAAGAAAGAACAGCAGGAAAAGTTTCCGGACAGTTTGTGTTCAGCTGTGGGAATCACCTCCCAAAGGAAGTGGCAGAACATTAACTGCTTGAGTCACTTAAAGCTCAGCAAGACAAACACTGGAATTCTGCACTCGCCTCAGATCATCACGAATATTCTCCAGAAAAACTTCAATCCCTCCAAATTAATCTTTTACATGAGTGGGAACACTATGTAGGATCAAACACATGTCTCATACAGAAGGAACACCAGGTTTGTAACACTGAGTTTCACTACAGAAGTAAGATGAGTTTATTTATGCCCTGGCTGGCACAGGGCTTTCAGGCCAGCTTTAACCGAGGCATATTCTCACCCTCACAGTCTGCTGGGTGTGTGCCTCCCACTGCATGAAGCACCTTTGGAAAGGACAATGGCTGACGGTGGTGTTCTCCTGGAGAACGTGCCTTGTCTTGCCTACGCATTGCCAACAGCTCATTGGTTTTGCAACCTTTAAAAATATAGCTCTAGGCAGGCTTGCAAAATGCTACTTAATCATCTGCCAGAGGCAAAGAATATTTTTTAGCGACAGGACAATGAATCATCAGTTTCATCACTGCGACGGCCGCGGACAGCAAAGGTCTTCACAATGGTGAGTCTAGTTTGACTCCATCTAATTTAAGTCCTTCTAGTAGCACAACAGCTCTTAAATAAAGAAATGATCATCGACTCATCTCATTTCACAGTAGAAAACCTACTTTCCCCAGTTACCATCACCTACCAGGTGGCATCCATGACCCCAAATTGCTTTCACCTCTGCAAAGCCCAACTCCATTTCAGCACTTAAGCATGTGCTGTTAAGTCTGCAGTGGTTCCACTGAACGGAACGGAGGCGATGCCTTCTCCCAAGGTTTGTGTGCGTTGGCAACAACAGGACTGCAGCACCAAGGGCAAATCAAACAGAAAATCCACATTTTCACCCAACAGGTATGTGCACGCATGCTGGCATGGGCGGGTAGTATAATACCAAGGACAAACCCAGAAGAAATGAAGAAATGTCTCATTTTTCATAAAGAAAAGCAGTCACAAGACGACCTGATGGGTCTGACAGGTGGTCAGACACGGTCCTATTAGATAAAGATATGTGACATTGGGTCTGAACATGACTTAACTAGCGAGTCAGGGAATAACTTCCCACCCAACCACCTGCACGTGAAGGCGGCAGCACCAGACAGAATGTAGTGCTCCTGCTGGTTTAGGCCGCTTCAGAAATCACGACGTGAACCAGACGGTGCACAGAGGCCTCACATTCCCTCTTCGTCCCGGGGTAGGCTCGTATGGGGCTGCTCAGGCTCAGCGCCAGCTAACAGCAAAAAACACACAAAGTTGAGTGCATCTAGAAGTGGAAACGCCGCGTTACGCTCACGCAGCCCTTCTAACAGCGCACACGTCTGCCACTTTTGATAGCCTCGTGTAGGTCAAAAACCTAAAGATAGACATCCACATTCCTACACTGACTCACACTTCGCGACCCTGTTCCTGTAATCCCTGCCCCGACGCCGCCGGTCCCCGCCGTCCTCCCGGCGCCCGCCGCGTCCCGCACCCG
>VXAB01014145.1:173151-211966 GCA_013399175.1 Odontophorus gujanensis | reverse complement strand
TCCTCTCCTCTCCTCTCCTCTCCTCTCCTCTCCTCTTTTTTCTCTTCTATTTCCTCTCCTCTCCTCTTTTCCCTAAAACATACCCTCTCCTTTCTTTGCCAGATCAGATATAACAGCTGCAGACTTTATAACATTATATAAATGTTCAGATTGGCTATAAAAGAATAAATAAAAAATTCCATTGTATAGAACAACTGGTAAAGAAAAGCAAAATTGAACTGAAAGAAGACTGTTCATTGAATCTACCTTTGTTAATTGGAAACTTCATTGGGGAACAGAAAGAATTTGTTTTCCATGCAAGGTGCTGCAATGGTGGTAGTAGTGCTGGAGAAAAATTACAATGCAAGCAGAATTCCCTCTGGAGATATCTGGCTTGAGACGAAGACAAAACTATAATTTTACTTTAGCTCATGACTCCCCATTAAGCAGGTTGGGAGTTAGGGAATTCTGAAAGAAAAGAAAACCAGAGAACATTCACTGTTTTGTTCCAGCTCTGCAGTCCCACTGGACTCAGCTCTGTGCCAACATCATAACAGATAAGACAGTGGGAAGAGAGAGCCAAGAGTGTGAATAAGTCATAGCTTGGGGATACTGCACTAAAGAAGATACATCTTGCAACACGCACTGCTCTGTCCGTTTTACTTCCATGCTACATTTAACAGCACATGATGTATTTTCAAGATAGTTTCCTTCTGGAAGTCATTCTCATGGCCCAGTCCTGGAAGGTGTTAAGTGCCTTGAACTTTCACTAATTTAAGCAGGAGCTGAATGTGTGGCTCTGGTGACGCTACCCTCCTGGTCACTGTCCCATCTGCTCCAGTGACATCTGCAAGGTTGCAGGAGCCAGCCTGTACTTTGTACCCAGTGTACCTGCTAATCTCCTAAAGGCTGTTGCTCTCTGCTTATGTTTGCAATGTTCCTTGTTTCTCTATTACTCCAAAATCCTGCTTGAAAACATGAAGGAGGTGGGCTGGCATTCTTAACACTTGCTGGGGAGGTGAAAATCAGATCTTTCTTGAGAAGGTCCAAATTAACAGAGGTGCCCGTAAGGGAACAGATCACCAGAATCTTTTGGAAAAGTAAAAAGATAGCTGGAGAGCCAAAGGCCTTGTTTGCATTACTTTTACAGAAGTCTGGAACTATTTTTGTTCTAATAGTATTTTATTGTTAGTGCACCTGAATGTAGCTTTTTCAAAATTCTTGAGCAAGAGACACTGCAACAGGGTGAGAGGCTCACAGAAAGGACCCAGAGTGGAAGGATGAGTGGGGAGAGGGCCCTAGGAAGATGCTTTATTTAGTAGAGAGGAAGTAAGGTATCACTCACTGTCTGATAGGTTCCTCCTGCATAGCCCTTGAGTACTGTTCAGGACCTGAGGCAAAAACCTCTCTGTGCAAACATACTGTAGAATCTTAGAATCATAGATGATTTGGGTTGGAAGTGATTTTTAAGATCATGTAGTTCCAACCCCTCCTGATATAGGCAGGGACACCTCCACTAGATCAGGTTACTCAAAGCCCCATCAAGCCTGTCCTTGCCCCCAGGGTGGGGGCATCCACCTTGTTGGACAACTTGTTGCAGTGTCTCATCACCCTCACAGTAAAGAATTTCTTCCTAATATCTGGTTTAAATCTACCCTCTTCTGGTTTAAAATCATTTCCACTTGTCCTTTCACTAAATGCCCTTTAGAAAGTCCCTCCTCAGCCTTCCTGTAGGCCCCCTTCAGGTCCTGGGAGGCCCCAGCTCTCTCAGCTTGTCCTCAGAGGAGGAGCTCCAGCCCTCTGATAATCTTTGTGGTCCTCCTCTGGACTTGATCCAAAACCTCAGTGTCCTTCTTGTGTTGAGGTCCCTGGAACTGGATGCCATATTCTAGGTGGTTCTCACGAGAGCAAAGTAGAAGGACAGAATCACCTCCTCAACCTTCTGGTCACACATCTCTTGATGCAACTCAGGATATGGTTGGCCTTCACTGGCTCATGCTGTCTTTCATCAACTGCCTAGCAAATCCTTCTACTCAGGGCTGCTCTCATTTCATTTTCTGCCCAACGTGTGCTTGAGATTGCCCCAGCCCAGATGCAAGACCTTCCACTTGACCTTGTTGAACCTCATGAGGTTGGTATGGGCTCACTTCTTCAGCCTGCTCAGATCCCTATGGATAGCATCCCGTCCCTCTGGTGTGTCAGCTGTACAACTCAGCTTGGTGTTATCTGCAGACCTGCTGGGGATGCACTCAATCCCACTGTCCATGTTTCTACAAAGATATTACATACCACTGGTCCCAGCACTGATCCCAGAGGAACACCACACATCACTATTCTCCACTTGGGCACTGAGCTGTTGTCTGCAACTCTCTGAGTGTGACCATCTGCCAATTCCTTATCCAGTGAGTGGTCCATCCATCAAATCCACTTTTCTCCAATTTAGAGACCAAGATGTCATGTGGGACAGTGTCAAACGTTTTGCACAAGTCCACGTAGATGATGTCAGTTGCTCTTCCTTTTTCCACTGCTGCTGTAACTCCAACATAAAACACCACCAAGTTTGTCAGGCACGATTTACCCCTGGTAACGCCATGTTGCTTGCTACCAATCACCTCATATTTACTTTCCATCGTTCTTCAGAATGTCTGCTCCATGATCTTGACAGGCACAGAGGTGAAACTGGCTGGCCTGTAGTTCCCTGGATCTTCTTTTTTTCTTTTTGAAAATGAAGCTATGTTTCCCCTTTTCCAATCAGTCAGAACTTCACCAGACTGCCATGACCTTTCAAATATGATGGACAGCAGCTTGGCAGCTTCATTCACCAGTTCCCTCAGAATCCATGGATTTACCTCATAGGGTCCCATGGACTTATGCACCTAAATATAGAGGGACTTCTATTCGCTGGAGAAATGATTACTTGTTGTTATTCCTGACTGTGCTGAGCTATCTACACCCCTGTTTGAAAAGCTGTTCAAACCATAGCAACCCACAGATGACAAGAAATGAAGCTGCTCTGAAGCTGGTCATTGTTTATGTCTCCTGACTGGTGATCTCAGCTAAGCTCAGTACTATAAGTCATGGCAACTGCATGTTCCTGAATGCCTCCAAGGTTGGACACAGAGTTGGAAGAGGTATAACAAGGAAGGTATGATCACGACTTCCTTGGTAGCTAGTTCTCACTATAGGAGAAAGATCAGACCAATCACCAAAGTTTTTTCAGCTGTTAATTATTCAGCTTATCGAAGCATTGTGCTTCTCTTCTTCGGTCTGCTCCATCCAAAAGCCCTGTTTGTTTAAAATTATTGCTCGTGAGTGGGGAAGCTCTTTCTCAAGTATCCAGATGGTGCAGTTTAGGTCATGTTGACCAGATGCAGATTCCAGGACTAGCAGTTCTAGCAAAGACAAGAGTAGTGAATCCACACGTTCCAGCCCATCAGCTGAGTGGTGGTTTATAAGTTTGAGTCTGGCAGTAGTTATCATGTTCACTTGTGGCTGCATTTTAGTTCTTAAATATCTCTGCTAGACCTGCATTACTTGGGCACAATGTTGCACAAGTGGGAGCATGCTACATCTGGACAAAATAATAACACAGAAATAAATACATAAACAAATAAATATATAGCATATATAAATATATATACAAATATATAAAAATAAAACTAAAATAATGTATATCTGGTCAAGTTGCATAGCTCATCACCGCCCACCTGCTTGTTCAGGATTCTGGCATTGACCTTATCAGAACAAGCTATGCCCATCTGTCTAATTGTGCTACTGCTCTCTGTTTACAGTTTTTTTCTTTTATTTTTGTGTGTGGGGGTGGGAGGCACATGGATCTGTTGGTATGAAAGACTTCCCTAGTGAAGACCCTGAGACTTTTTTGTGTGTGGCAGAAGTCTGAAAATCATTTCTATATCCTGCGTCTGCCCTTCCCACTCTGCTCAGTGTTCAATACCATCCTTCATTTTATGTTCCAACTTTCTCTTCAAATAATCTTTCCTTCTCCCTGCCTTCCTAAATTAAAAATTCTAGTTACTGACAATATGAATGTTTGCATCTGGGCTTTTTTGTAGTTAATGAAAGGAAACTGGCACTTTTAAAAATTCAATTCATCATACCTACCATTAGCTGTTTGCATTACAAAGAGACAAGTGCCCTAGAAGTATGTACATGTGTTCTTATGAATTCCTATTGCCTAATTTTATCTCTTTTGTCTTCACTGAGACTCTGCATTTCTTGCTATTCTTTTCTCCACCTCTCTCACTGTGTGTGACATGAGTCTATCTAGTTCAAACTCCATCTGCTCTTTAGTCCTTCTCTTCAGTCTACTATGTTGTAGTGGCTTTTCTATTTTTAAATAGAATCATAGAACCATGGTGTTATTAAGGCTGGAAAAGACCACTAAGATTGTTTAGTCCAACCATCAGTCCATCACCATCTTGCCCACTAAATTACATCAAAATGGAGTGTAGAAGTCTATCAATTCTCAAGAATTTGTCATATAAACATGTTAACAAGTTGATGTGTTTTACCTGCTACCCTCATTAAAAAGCATGCAGAATTTCCTGGGGTGGTAAGCATCACCCATCTTTTCAGTGCAATACAATTATACTCAATGTTGAAGTCTGTGACAGGCAATAGCAATGTAAATTTCTGAATGAAGAGGCAAATAATTTATATACAATTTACCTTTTGAAGCTGAGAAGTAGATAGGCCCGAATCAGTGATTTTTCCTGCAAGAAGCAGAAGAGTTTATGTTCTTAAATTTCTTCAATCTTGGATAAAAGTGTTTGCTTTTTTTTTTTTTCCAATCATTTCATTTGTCAATTTATGTAATTTTTTTCCCTCCATTATAACCTCTCTTCAGAACCAAGCTAAAAGTTTATTTGCTCATTTTAAGAAAGGAATTAAACTTTCTTTTTTGCTGCCATGTGATAACCACGTGGGCAGGTTTCACAAGAAATGAGGTCTCAGGTCAGGTTTGGATGCAACATTATGGATTGTTATTAACAGCACGCTTGGATTCCCCAAACACTGGAGTGGGAAAAGAAAAAGGGTCTCATGACCTTCAAACAGATCCCAGCATATCTGTAATCCATTACCCTCTGCAGCCCCCAATAGCACTATTACATGCCTTGCAACAGCATCAGGTAAAAAATCAAATTCTCAGACCTCTCAGAACATCAAATAAGTGTATGTTTGGTTTCCAGATTTGAACAAAGATTCTTATTTTGTCTGATTTTTTTTTTTTCTGTCCAAGCCTTGAAATAACCCTGTTATTTTCTTTTTTCACTTGAGAAAGAAAAAATTCTTAGCATGCATGTGACTCAGAGGAAAACTTGTTTGTTTTCTGTAATAAGTAAATGATGAATCATTGGTGGTTTACCACATCTACTTCATCGCACATGAGATGTGTTATGCAGTTACATTTTGTGTCTTTACTGACTCAAGGCCCAGTTTTGCAGTGCTGGTGTCTGTAGAGACGCTGTCTGTAGAGGAGCCCTCAGCACAGTGCAGTGTGTTCGTTGCCATGCCATTGGGCAGGGCTGCTGGATTTGTCCCTTCAGGAAGAACAACTTGCAGTTATCAGCATAACCTGACAGCTTCAAGAATGACCCAGCTGGAAATAAGAGTGTATTTCAGAAAGGGGTATAAGCTAACATCCCGGTGATCCTCCCAAAGGGAGAAGAGATTGAGAACAAATAGACTGAGAAAGCCTATGTGTTTCAGGATGCAGAAATCCAGCTGCAATGAGGTGGTCTCAGCAAGGAGCTCTGGCTGTCCCTCAGCAGGGCTGCTTCACAGGGCTGCCTTGGATCCCTGCAATCCACCATTCCTCTTGTGGGGTCACACCTGTAGTTACCTTCAGATTCTTCCTCTTCATTTTAAGGGAGGCTGTTTAAAGTGCTCATACTTGGACATACTGTGAGGAACAGGCCTATATTGGCAAAGAATGGATTGGGTGACTTCACAGTCCCTTTCTATCATACATTCCTGTGATTTCTTCCCTATATTAAGCCTCCCAGTGCCCAACTGCATGTTACAAGTAGCAGCTCAAAAAGCAGTGGGTAATATGGACTTGACATTTGTGTAGCATTTATCAAGAAAAACTTGGAATCTTTTCATTCCTAACTAATTAAAATGAAAATAAAATAGTGGTTTAATGAAAAGAAAAAAAGAGTTGGTGTTTAGATATAGCAGCAGATATTTAAACCTTCCAGTAGGCAGGACTGCTGGCATGCACATTTGGAGAATGATTCTTGTTATGGTCAGGATGAATAAAGAATTAAACCATGTTATGATTCATCCCTGAAAACTTAGGAAATTCATAAAAATGCAATCTAGAGAAAAGCCTTGGCTATTTTTTTCTTATTTTTTTTGTAATTCTTTTGTGACTAATTAGTCCTGAAACATCAAAATAGCATCTCTGGTAAACCCGATGCTCTATTTACTTTGAAAGAAAACTTCATCAGGAAAGTTCCTGCAGGCAGACCAGGGTCAGAATCCATCTAGTGGAGTATTTGACCTAATGAAAATAATAACTTTTGGATTCAGCCTTACTCCAGTAATGAGAATGATGAGGCTTGGTGAGGGCTAAACCAAGTACAGGATATTTTCAAGCAAACTGATAAATGGAAAAGAGATTTTATACTGTTAAAATAATGATAATAAAGAGGATGAAAATCATCGGTTTCTGTTTGCTTAATCATTATGCCATATGCTAGTAAACCTTTAGAGTTTATATATTTGCTTCAAAATGTTTTACCTGGATAAATGTGTTTAAAGATTTAACATGTAAGATTTAGTGTCCTACAAATCTTCACAGCAGCTGACAGCTTCCTCGTTGTTCGAAGAGATGAGCTTGGAAGATGGAAAACAAAGGTGTCCCTTGGGAGAGCAGATGGGGTGAGAATGATGAAGGAAAGGGATTTATCATGAGGTGATTTGAGCTGAGATTTAGAGTGAAAAGTACCAAACAAGATAGGGAATTACAGATGTCACTTCTACAAACCAAGACAATCAATAAGGACTTAAACACCAGATTCCTGTATGGAAGTAGAAAAACTGATTTCTTGGCTATAGAAAATTGCTTTGAAATTTAACTTCTTTTACCAAACACACAAATGTAGTCTGGGAAGTGTGTGAGGGCTTGGATGGGAAAAAGCAAGGAACAGCCATGCTCTGAGAAAACTGAAAATCATGGAGTCATAGAATCATTTGAGTTGGACGGGACACTTAAAGGCCATGTTGACCAACTCCCCTGCAATGAATAGAGACACCCACATCTCAATCATGTGCTCAGAGCCCCATCCAGTTTGACCTTGCGTGCTTCCAGGGATGGATCATCCACGATGTCTCTGGGCAACCTGTGCCAGTGTGTCACCACCCTTACTGTATAAAGCTTCTTTATATCCAATCTAAATACGTGTTCTTTTAGTTTGAAACCATTTCCCCTTGTTCTATTAACAAGAGGCCCTACTAAAAAGTCATTCCCCTTCCTTCTTTCATCCCAGCTTTAGATACTGAACATGTAAGCACAACCTCTGTCTTTCAGAAAAATTCATCCAAAGAGAAGCTGAAACACGAGACACTCCTCAGACTGATTTCTCATCTTTCCTTAGAGCTGTACATTGAGCTCAGAGGATATATCCATATATACCAGTAATCACGGACTCACAGCCACGGTGCTGGTTTCTTTCACAGTTAATCTCCTCCCCCACCTCCAGCTCTACTCCTGCAGTGTGTCATTATGTTAAATTTCCAACATCTCAATAATTTCCATAGCAACAGGGCACGGTGTCCTAACACAGGATTAGGCCCTCAAGCAGGCTGCATATGGAAGGAAATCAAGTTGTGAAGGTGAGGGCTGTCAGCTGGACACACACAAGACACCTGTCTGTCCAGCTTGAGGGAGGGAAGAGCAATGCTGTGGTGGTAAGAGCTGGAGTACTGAGAGCCAAGTTGGTGACTCACTTTGTGGCACACCAGGGAGATACTGCTGGAGCCCTGCTATCCTTCACCACTACAGGCAATTTTTGTCTGGCTTCTTTCTGCCAAAGTGCTGCATGCTTGAGCTGTATGTGCTGTCCCTCGGTAGGCCAGACTGGAGCACTGATGAGAACAGCACTACAGCTAAGCAGGGCTATAATGCTTCCTGTACTCAAATTCAGGATTGGTTGTAATTTAAGATGGTCATGCAGTAATTTAGACCCCCCTTCAACACACATTCTCTTATACAGTTAGGTTTCCTGAAAAGAAAGTCCTGTTGACATGGGAAAGAAAGTTTTGCTGTTTATACAGACAAAATTCAACTGGTATAGCAGCACTCCAAATGTCTTTCAGTGTTGGAGATTCTGAAGAAGACATGAAGAAATGCGTTTTTCATCTTAACCTATGCCTCTTTTTGCTTGTGATAGACCAGAATATTCACACTGACATTGCACCAAAGGGTTATTCACACCATCTGGGCACAGATGCAGTAACTGAGCTGAGATTAGGAGCCCAGATGCCCTGGAGAGTCTGGGGAGAGATGGGTGCATCTAGAAGTTGACAGACTTTTGGAGTAATGAATGTGTGCTATTGCCAAGCAAGGAGATAGAGGAGTGGTCAACCACTGAAAGAGGAAAACCTGCCAGATTTTTTTTTTAATTATTATTAAATGAGAACAAAAATATTTTATTTTGGCTGAACTATTTGAAATCTCCGATGTCTTTTAGCTAAGAAATTTCCATTGGCTGTCCTGTGGTTAAAGTTTAGTCATGTTCTGGGGCACTGAAAAGACTTCTATGGTAGGGAAGCGTTGGCCAGCATAATTAGAGTAGGTACTATGGATGGTTTATAATATAAATTCTCATAGATGCATAGAAGTGATTTTCATCACTTATAGATGTGGGAGTACTTACTGTGCAGATACAGCTCTAATTCTCCTGGAATCTCTGAGTTTCTGTTCTCTGTCATACCTTGTGGTAGTCATGGTAAACAGATCTCTGATTAGTGGAATTTTTGTTGGACACTGATGTCATGGACTGTTTCCATTTTCTTGTACTACACCGGCAGCTAAGTGGGAGTCTGCAGCTGAATTAGTTTCCTTATCTTGATCAGAAATCAATGTTATAGCCAGTTAGCCTAACCTAGACATCTAACTTGTATTTTATGGATTTGGTGAACCAGTTCTCCAAAAGTAACTGTGCCACTGGCTGTCGTAGTCGGCAGAAGAGAATGGGTGACTTTGAAGGTTTCCAGAAGCAGACAGACAATCTGCAGCCCTTCAAAGTCAGCTGTATTTCTCTTTTTGACTGTAAAGGGAACTTAAACACTAAGTGTCACAGAATCACAGAACTGTAGAGGTTGGAAGAGACCTCTAGAGATCATCAACTCTAAACCCGATGTCACTAGGTGCCTAAAGTTTAGGTGCCAAGCGAGTACTAGAACTAAGCTGATATAATGCTCTTTCAGATTTATGGGCCCTAATACTGTATGAATGTATATATAGATATATATATATATACTCACGCATATACTTAGTTGCTCTGGAAGTAATGCTTCCTAATTATTTCTGTCAGAACTACAACAGATATGAAGAGCACAATAATACTATTTGATAGAGAAAATTCTCAGCCACAAGAAACAATTTTTTAACATGGTCACCACCACTGGCTATTTATTTTTGCCAGTGATGAACAAGAGTCAATATGCCATGTTTGTAAAAATCTACACCAATGAAAGTGACCCACCGTTGCTGTTACCACTGCTGAAATGTACCACTCATTACCTCACTGTGCTCACACTCACTGTTTGGACCCTGCAAATGTTCAGCGAGTGTCAATGAATGTCAATGGGTGTAGTGTTTTCTGCATGGAAGAATTCACTGACATGCCTTTGCTTCATCTGTACTTCCATGTCAGATGCCTTTCTGTCAGACTGCCCCTCTGCTGCCATCTGTCACACTGCAACAACATGTAATACTGGTAGGAAGGTTCAAACTCTACTGCCATACCACCATCTGCCAATGACCTCATGGGCAGACATAATAAAGCAAGAGGCATTACTTTCAGAGCAGCCCTTTTATATATACTTATATATACCTTTATCCATGTTTACATGCTTCTATTAAGTTGTTTTTATTTGTAAATTTCAAAAGTTTCTCTGCTGGTTTAGTTTACTACTAGTTTTATACTTCCGATTTCCACTTTGAAACAGTTCACAGCTCCATGTCTCCCAGAAGCACTAGCTCTCTTACCTCTCATTAAGTTCACAGAGCTGGCCTTGCTGTGTCTGGTTTACATTCTTTTTAAGCCATCAGAATATTACTGCCAAAAAGTAGCACATTTCAAACTGCACAAGTTACAGAAGCAACAGTAGATGAATCACTGGTTGAGCTTTAACTTCAGAGCTTAGAAAGAAAACACTGTGCATGGATCCTTGTGGTAATGGCTGCAGATGCAATGTTTTCCTTTTCTGGGCAATTACTGTATTATTGTATCTTTTGATTGCACTGGAAAGAGGTATTTCTACATGATTGCCCATCTAGGGTAAAGATGCAGGGTAAAATCCACGCTTTATATTTAAACCACCCCTTCAGCCTGCTAGTGAAGAGAAGCCAAATAAAATAGTTGGGAATATGTCATAAGGACAAATGTTTTGTGTGCAACTCTTTCTGAAATTAAACTACTACCTAAACGGGGTAGCAAATATTAGTTCTAGCCAGCTATGGAAGAAAAACTAACTTGATTTCACCTTTTATGCTCACCACAACACTTTAAATGGTTCCTTCTGTCTCTTGGAATGGAAAATAACATTCTGAACTAGCGTGTATATATTCTGAAGCGCTAAAAAATTAAAAGGTATGAAAAAATAAAGAGAAACTGTTCACAGAATGTAAACATGCAGTATATATTTCACGTTTTTCTGTCAAGACCCAGAACCCGAATCCCTCTAGCTAATTTTGGTAATTAAATATCCCATGACATTCTTCATCTGATAGTGTAAGTCTTGTTTATTCTGGCAGAAACCTAAATGTTGAACTCTTCCTAGTGTAAGAAGACACATCTCAAACTTCATTTAGATTCCCAGTTTTTCCAAGCACTAGTTATGCGTTTGGTTTTAAAGCATATAAATGGACTCATTGAAACTGATGTGCAGAGAGAGCTACATGCTAGACAAATGACCAGATCTGACTTGGACTGTGCTGTGCAACTTGACAGCAGTTAATGGTGTTACCGAGACATAAGCGAGGGCAGAATTTGGCCCCAGTCCCATGGTTGTCATAACTTACCACACTAAGCTGAATGTTAAAGGTTTTGTACAAGGAACTCCATGCAGAGCTCTGGTGATTAATGGGATCTGGATGCAGAAATTCCTGTGGGCTACAACTGAAAATTCATTCCTCTATTTTGATGGCTGTTCATTTTAATAAAGGACTTTGATACCAACGTTGTGCCGACAACTGTGGAATAGTCTGGCTACTTATATTTATCACTCTGAACTTGTGGAGGCTTGTGAAACCACTATGGAATCTAAACATAGTGTGCTGCTTGCCATTCCAAAGTACCCATAAGCTTAAAGCCAGTGTTTACTCCTTCCACTTTGAATTTTGACAAGTCCTTTGAGACATCACCTAAGCTCCTGTAGAGAACGTTAGCAAATTTGAAAGGAAGGTAACAAATGATGATTCTTTTTATATGCTTACCAGTACACCTGCGACAGACAATTAGTATTTTCCTTTGGTAACCTGCAGAAAACCAGAACCACAATACATTATATTGGAAAAGGTAAAATCCAGATAGTTCTGTTTCTCATATGGGATGTTTTAATAAAGAAAGAATATCATTATCCCAGTGGGACATCTGAATCCATTCCAGACACTATGAACTGCTAATTTGCTATAAGAACAACCTCAGAGTAGGCTGGCAACAATGAGGGTGTGAGCTGGAAATTTTAAGGAGCTTAAAACCACTTCTAGTTATGTTTTTTTTCCTTTTGTTGTCCAATTTTTTATTTTAAAATTCTGAGGTGAACAACCCCAAAACTGTTCCTGTCCACATGCTATTGGTTATGTATTTCTCCAGTGCTGGACACTTACCTGGTGTAAAGAAGACCTGAGTATTGCTCCATATAGAACGAACAACCTAGAACTGGCAGAGGGATATCCAGGAATTCAGCCATGGAGTCACTGAATCTTTTAAGTTGGAAAAAGACCTTTAAGATCATCAAGTTCAGTTGTCAACCTGGCAAGTCTCGTCACCATACCATGTCCCTTAGTGCCACAGGGATCCATGACCCTTGAACCCTGTGCTTGCATTTATACTCTCCTTTGGTGACCCAGCCACACGTGGACAGTTACCAATGCATGAGTGAGGGGAAGGGAGTAAGGGACATCAGTCTGGGTAAGATGTGGTTGTAGCTGCTTGGAGACTGCAACATAAGCATACATAGATGTCATCTTCTTACTTGCTCCATCTGTAATTTTTCTAGAGCGAGGTGCATTGGAATGATAAATCCTTGCATGCCTTTTTGTCCATAGGTCAGAAACAAAGTGCTTCTGAGTGTTTCTTCTTGTCACCTCCATTATTTGCCACTTGCAGATAAGATGGTGAAGGAGGAAGAAGGAGGCACTTTTCATACGTGCCTCATCTTGTATAGGCCTTGTATGATGTTCAGGTGTAGGCACATTAGGCAACAGTCAATCCTGATGTATTGCTGCAGGCCATGAAGCCATGTACTGATGCAACTTACGAGCAAGAAGCTGCTCTGGTGCATTTTGCAACCTACTCAACTTCTTTGTCTCTCTGCTCTGTGAGACCTCACTGACAGCAACAGAGTGTTAAACTCTCAGGTGTGGACTTTTCAAATCTCCTGTCTGGTGGCCCTTCTTGAAGGAAAGATTGGTATAATGTCAAAGCTCTCATCTTCCCATAAAATCATAAAATGTAGAGCTTGTCAATACCAGAAAAGAAGCAAAGTTGCAAAACATGTTGGCAGGAGTGCAACCCAAGTGAAAAATCAGGACAGGACTGCCAGCTGAATTGTACTCTCTAGCTTTGTGAACCAGTTTCTGTTCTCATAGGGTGCAAATCCAGACCAGCTCTCATGACTCCAGTGATGTATTTAAGGATTTATATCTTCTGAGTGGAGATGAATTTGCCCCTCTTTTGAGCAGTTATACTGTCACTCCACAAACTGCAGTATTTTTAGTAGCAGTTGTCACATCTAATCAAACACAAAATTTAGCAGAATGAAGTGAGAAAAGTGCATGGTTCAGGAGGTTCAAAGCCAAAATTCTAAACATTTTATCCAATCTCCATACTGACAGCTAAGTAAGGAAGTTTGTATGTTTGTATTTGGTTTAAAGAGTTATTTACTGGTTCCTGTATGCTGTTAACAGCATTCCACTTCTGAAATGTCTAGCAGACACCTATCTTGAGACTAACTCTTAAAAGAAAAACAAGAACATGAACAGAAGAACTTATCAATTATATGTTACTGTTAGTGAACCACTGACAACATTAATTCAAAGACTTATCACATGCATTTAGTAATACAGCATTAACAGTTGGAAAAAGACCTTTTTCCAATGCAAATTCCAAGTGAATGCTCACAACATTCGAAAAGGAATCTATGGCCCAAGAGCTGATCCTATAAATTAGCTTATAAAAGAGTTAGAAAAAGAGATAGTGATAGTAATTTTTAAGCAGAACCATGTGCATGGATAGGGAAATAAATTTGGTTCAGTAGGCTACTCCTTATTGTTTATTCATTAGTGATTATTCACTCATCTTTATCTTTTAATTCCCCTTATTAAATCTTTTCAATTATCATCAACTATGGAGATTAGCTGACATGTTCTCCTGGTCCAATCTGGCACGAGGTGTTATCTCAGCTGGAGGTATTTCATGGAAAAAATGACCTATCTGGAGTGTGTTGTCAGTTATTCAAATGATATAAAGTCTGTAATCTTGAACAGCTGATTTTGAAGAATTGTTGTGTCCTTTTTCCATGTTTTTTAGTAAGAGACTTGGAATAAAGCAGAAGGGATCAAAGAGGTGAATTAGCTGAGAAGCATGAATTCTCAGTGAGCATTTTGACAACACCAGTAAGCACACCCTACTGCACTCAAGTGTTTTGCTGTGGGACTATTTGGAAATTTACATTACAATTGTAAGACTGATTTGTGGAGTGAAATTTCACCTCTGTTCCAAGGAGCAGGACGGGAATGCCAAGTGAGACAAGAGTCTTCTCATTGTGTTCTTTGCTCAGATTTTGCAGCTTCTGCATCAGAGGCAAATATATGTGAGAAAAGGTTGAGGTTGGTAAGAAGTTTCAAATGGATATTTAATTATTGAGAACAAATTGTAGTTAGAAACTCTGGAAGGCAAATTTCAGAGTCAAGCTCATTTTTCTCTTGGGGTAGTTAAAAGATCTCAATGCTTCCATCTACTTCATAGGCATCTCTCTAAAATGGCTGTGTATGTGCAGTTGCTGATTTTCTGTGCATATCACCCCCACCCTTACGTGGTTCTATTGGTATTTCTAACTGAGGTTGCGCAGACTGACTCACTCCACACATGCTAAAAGGAGTCGTGCTGCTGATTTCAGTGGCTATTCAAGCAGCCTCGAGGAACCAAACACTTTCTGCCTTTTCTCCATTTAATTTTGTACTGGTGCTTGAATGGCAGAAATATGGAACGAGGTAGTCCGTTTGGCTGCACTTTCACTGAGTTTAAATGAGGTGGTTGAGCATGTGTTAGCATGTGTTTGGATACCAGCAACTTGTGAACAGGCAATCTCTGTGGGAAAAAATCTATCAAAAAAAAAAAAAAAAGGTTTTGCTGTAAAATTTTACCAAAAAATTCCCCTTTTTTTTTTTTTTTTAACCTTTAAAATGTCATAGAAAGAACAGAAGGTTGCTGGTAGAAGTGGGAGAGGGACTACTGTGACAGTCTCTTGTTTCCACTGTAAATCTAATAAATAAAAAACGCAGAGGAGGATGATTGAAACATGGTACACAGTATTAGAGAAAGGTAGGTCCTGAGAAGAATAGATTCCAAGAGGATTTACTGGCTATGTGCCTGGCTGGAGAGTATTTCTGTGCTTGAAATGAGCCAGATTTCTGTGAGAAGAGCAGGGACTGACTGGTGGTCTCAGAGACAACTTGCTTGACGACTTTGATGGCCTTTTCCATACTAAGCAACAAGCCACCATCCTCTGGAGGAACCTTGTACCTTCTCATCATGAATTCAGTAATTTAGATTGCTCAGAAAGTTTAGGATATGTTTTTCTCTTCCTACATCCTGTAACAGTCAGGTTTTTGCTGTAAAAGTAAGCAGATGTTTATACCGGGCACATCTGCATGTGACGTCCCTTCCCCTACATCTCATGCCTCCATTTCCCCAGGCCATATTGTTCCTTCTAGCCAAAGCCCGCTTCTACCTGAAAGTCCTGTTTCTCATCACAGCCCTGGCACGTGGTCTCCTCCCTCCCTGCTCTTCTCCCTGGAAACCCCAACTTTGGCTTGTTCCAAGGGCTGGCTTTCTGGGTGTGGCTTCCTCTGCCAGCAAATAGGACAAAGGGGAGTGACATTAAATTAACAGAAGGGAAATTTGTGTTAGATATTAGAAAGAAATTCTTTACTCAGAAGGTGGTGAGGCATTGGAACATTTTGCCCAGAGAATTTTTAGGTGCCCTGGAGGGCAGGCCCAGATTGGATGGGGCCCTGGGCAGCCTAATCTGGTATACAGCAAACCTGCCCACAGCAAGAGGCTGGAACTGAGTGGGCTTTAATATTCCCTCCAACCTAAGCCATTAGATGATTCTATGAATGTCCCAATGCTATATTTCTAAGAAGCTCACATAGCTTCAAGGATACATCTGTGTATATCCATCCATCCTGCTTGTTACTTCTTCTGGAGCAGTAGCACTTCTAGCACTTTGCAGGAGATGCTTTTCAAATCTCACCTCAGTGGGACCTCCATGGAGACTCCGCTCTTTTTCTGTCCCATCTTCCTTCGGTATTTCTAGTAAGACCATTGTTAATATATCAGGTAGTTTATTTCAAGTTGTCTTCCCCCCATATATCACTCATAGACAAGTATGTCAGATCTCTTTGGATGTTCTGTTATCTGAGATCAGTGTTGTTCAGCATGCCTGTAATGCATGAAATCAGAGCAAGCTGTATGCTTGTGCCGTGTGGCATGGTTAATCAATCTCAAATGCTATCATCAGTTATCTGGAAGGAGTTAAAAAAAAAAAAAAAAAGACCCAAGCAACCCACGGCTGATTTAATCTTTAAAATTGGGAGAGACTTTGCAGTGATTAAAGAGCCATTTCCTGACTACATATTGATATGAGTTGCTTCCAAGCCAAATATGAGAGAGACTGACAAGCATTTGGTCCTACTCTGATTGGCAGGTCTCAGCCACATGAACAATAATCTCTTTCCTGCTCTTGTTTAAAGGCATTCTGGGGTGGTCTATATTTAATACATAGACAGCTCAAGTAATCGCCCTGGTATTTTTCATTTTAATTGAGAAGATTGAACACTTTAGTTTTCAGCATCCATAAGGACAGGTGGAAAGTTTTATCCAGAAACTGTAGGCTTCATGTTGTTTTCCAATAACTTCCAGAAGCCAGTCACTTTGGGAGCAATTCTGTGTTCTGAGAAATGCCAGAAAAAAAATGCGTGCTGAAGAATTTCTCCAATGTAACCACAGAGCGTTGAGTCCATTTCAACATAAATCAGTAAGGCAAAGCATTGCAAGCATGAACAACAATGGTGCTGTGGGACACTGATCTTTGAAATCTGGAAAACACCTGATCATCCCAGGGGTTAAAGTACAGGGAGGATGTTTGGGATAGAGGGTTTGGTCCAAACATTTCTACTAGATGGTCATGGTTTCATCATTTCACCCCACTGAGGATCAAGTTTCTTCATCTGTGAAAAGGAAATCATGATAGTGACCTCTTTCACAATGGATTTTGGGATCTTCTTCAAGTTTGTGAAAGACATCTTGCAGTGTGGTGCCCAAAGTAACAGGAAGCAAGACTCTGAGATTCAGAGTTCTCTTCCAGCTTTACATTCTTGAGAATGTAGAAAGGTCTGCATGAACTCAATGTTTTCATTAAGGATGGCCTGGATTATGAGTTTACAATAGATAATCATGTACAAATGGTCTTCCATTTTTAGATTCTCCTCCCTTCAGAGACTGCCTCACTGCACTGACAGTTTTCCTCATGGCCTTAGGCAGACAGAGTACTTGCAGCTCTGGGAGACTTAGTTCTGAAACCTCTTCAGTAACAACAGTACATGCAGTCCTGCACTTTTCTTAGTGAACAAGTCACTCCTACTCCTGTTCTATATCCCATATATTTTCCCTTCAGAGATCCCAAGCCTATGCTAACAAATCACTAAATTCATAGAAATATCCTGCATACTCAGGCAAAACTGCATTAGAGATTTAGTCTTTTTTTTTCAATCTGGTCTTTTCCAGATCTGATACCAGAGGCAAACAGGAATGTTTCTGTCCAGATCATCTTCTTTCAGTTATTTAGATTTAGTTTTATTGCAAACAGCTAATCAATTCAAATAAAAACAAATACTTCTCCAATCTCAAATACAAATGGTTTGCGTGTGCTTTTTCATGTGAGAGATAGCTGATAGTGATAATTCCAGACAAAAAAAAAAACAGCAAAAGAACAACCAAAAAAAACCAGCAAAAGAACAACCAAAAAAAACCGACCAAGCAACTTTGCTTCAAAGAATTAAAAACATACAAAAAAATGAAAGGGAAAAGAGATGAGAGATTTAAAATAATAATAATTTAAAAAAGGGCTTCAGGGAGTCATTGTGCTATTTGCAAAGCAAAATTGCTGTTTCTGTAAACAATTATTTAATTGTTGATATGAATTTAGCCTGGTGATAAAATATTTTCCTGGCTCTGATAGACATTCTCTAGTGGAAAGAAATAAATCTCGTGAGTTTGAATTATGTGCAATTGGGTCACGGATTTACTCCAACATCAGTTGGATGCCATTATACTTTCTGTTATACATCTATATATGATGTATACAGGGACCTGGACAAGCTTGATGAGTGGGCCCATGTGAGCATGAGGTTCAACAAGGATATTTGTAAGGTGTTGCTCCTGGGTTGGGGCAGTTTCAGGTATGAGTACAGAGTGGGAGAAAAATTCATTTAGAGTAGCCCTGCGGAGAAGGACCTAGGGGTCCTGATGGACAAGAAGCTGGACATGAGCCAGCTGCGTGCATTTGCAGCCCAGAAGGCCAACAGTATCCTGGGCTGCATCAACAGAGGGGTGGCAGTAGGGAGAGGGAGGGTATTTGTCCACTTCTACTCTGCCCTTGTGAGGCCCCAACTGGAGTCCACACCTGGGGCTCCCCAGTACAGGAAGGATGTGGAGCTGTTGGAGGGGGTCTAGAGGAGGGCCATGAAGAAGATCAAAGGGCTAGAGCACCTCTCTTATGAAGAAAAGTTGAGGGAGCTGGACTTGTTTAACTTCAAGAAGACAAGGCTCTGAGGAGATCTCATTGTGGCCATCTGGTACCTAAGAAGAGCTTGCCAACGGGGAGGAGACAGAGATTTTACACAGTCTTATAGTGATAGGACAAGAGGAAATGGCTTTAAACTAAAAGAGAGGAGATCTAGATTAGATGTTAGGAAAAAAATCTACTCAGAAATTGGTGAGGTGCTGGCACTGCTTCCCAGAGAAGCTGTGGATACTGCATCCCTGGAGGTATCCCAGGTGAAGTTAAATGGGACCCTGGGAAGCCTCATCAGGTCAGTGGTAACCACGTCCATGGCAGGGAGATTGGAAGTGGACAGGCTTTAAGGTCCCTTTCAACCCAAACAATTTTATAATTGTGTGAAAATATAGCTTGAAAAAGATTAAAACAGATTAAATGTGTCATTCTTTAACGCTGACAAAAAGGGCAGTTCCAAATTGTGGGATACGCCTCGTGAGTGCCCTGCTATTCTCATTGATGCTGGAAAATGTGACCCTGTCTCAGAAAAGGTCTTTGGCCTCCTACAAGTAATGAAAACATGTCATAAACTACAATTTCTCTGAGTTTAGCATAAAACCTTTCGTCAGCAGATGAAATTATTCAGACTTACTATGCAGGAAGAAATTAACGATGAGCCTTTTAATATGTTAGTGGAAATATCAAATTCTAAAATTATTAATTGGCCAACTGCAGAAGACAGACCTCAACCTTCTACGGAGGAGTAACTGTGTATGAACCAGAACATCTGTATCTTTAGGAAACATCAGTGAAGTGCTGAGAGCCTGTGAACTTCAGCATGTAAGCTGGTGTCAAAGTGGCTAAATCTTTTATTAGATGATAGAAGTATTTAAGCAGGAAGTATTGTTCACATTCAGCTGGAAGAAATGAAGCCACAGAGATGTTAACATGCCCAGCTGAGAGCTGTGCTGAACATGAGCTCAGAGGTAAGGAGCATGTTCTCAGCTTGCCTGGAGCCCAAGGCAGAAATCCCTGTGGTGTTAGTGGGATCGGGATGAAGACTCTCTTCCTTTATTTTCCTCTTCTCTATCCTAACCACTAAGAATTTCTTCCTCGTTTGTTTCAGCAGATGTTTCTTACTTTATGCAAGAAGATGTTGTCTTAAAAAAATTTCAGAGGAAAGTTCAGCCTGTGGCTTGTTACTGCCATTATTTATTTTGAACAAGGTCCAAGATCATAAGGCACATGGACAATCAGGCTATGGATAAAATGATTAGGATAGGGCTGACTCAGACCTGTTAGTCTGGCTAGGAGTCAACAGTGTATATTCCAAAAAGTGAACTCCCTAGGAGTAATCTGCCTTATCAGAAGCTTTTATAATTCTGTATGAGATGACAGTGGATGGAAATAATCCTTCTTGAATCAAAGATGTAGTATTTAAACATTTTTTCTGACATCTCCAGAGGTGAGAACTGTAGTCATAGCTACACATAATACTTTTATTTCTATCCTGTCTCGTATTTGTCTTCTATTGCTAGAGAAGCTGAAACAACAATTCAAATTTCATTGTGTAAGCTTAGGAAAAATTCTGTCACTGCTGTTCTGAATTCCTCCATATGACAACGTGTGAAAACACGCAGCATTTTGACTTTCTCAGCTGGTTGTTTTCAAATTCTTTTTTGGTCCTTATCCCTTTGGCTTTCAGTTCAGTAAAAGAGGTGGTATGAAGCTCAGTTTTCTGAGAGTCGTGAATTTACCTGCACATAATGTACGTGAAAGTAATAGCCTGATAAGGAACAGCTCCCTTTTCTAGCATTCATTTCAGTATGTTAATGGAAGCTGGAGGTAGTGTGTAAAAAAAAACAAAAACAAAAAAAACAAAAAAAACAGGTTAAAGCAATTTACTTAATTTGTGTTTATGCTGTTATGCAGTTTCTTTTGGCATCAAGAAGGAATCTCTAAGTTATGAAAAATAGAAACAACAATAACAAAAAAACAAACTGTGAATAGAACTTCTTTAATATCTGCATCTAATTTCTGTCAGCTACATTCACGAATTTCTTTTTTTTTTTACATAGACATTTCCTCACCATGCTATATCACAAGAAAAAAAAACCTTCCATGCTTTATCTCCAGAAGGATTTAACACCGAGATAGCTGTCATGGAAAGGAAACAATAATAAAGCACTATGCTTATTTAATTAACCAGTACATCCTATTTCGCCTTGAGCTGCCCATAAAAAATGTGTGCCTCAAGAACAACTTTTGAAAATGAAAGTTAAAAACTCAGTGTGATGAAGATAATATTTGTGTTAGTTCAGTGGCAAGGACATTTAACCACATTTTTTAACCGACATTTTTATTGTAACTATTCTGAAATAATTACTTTCTTACTCTGAGAATGAAATCATCTTCAAACTTGTGAAAGTCATTTTTAAATCTGCAAAATATCAAACTATCTCTCTACTAAGTGTTTGGTACTTTTTATTAGGTAAATAAAAAAAAGTCAAGAGAAAAATTTAGAAAAACATTCATAAATCCACATAGGAAAAAGATACTTACCTTTAAATACTGAAATAATACAGACATAAAGTGTAAGTTTTTAATGAGACCTCTGTCCTATTTATTTGATCTGTAGCATTATTTTTTAAAGGAGAAAATCAACTTTGACAGTAGAAAAAAATGTTTGTTGATGATTTAATCTGCTCTGAATGGATAATGCAGAAAGAAGTATGTGGCTCCCTTGTTAATGGGAACTTCATATATCCTTATCAGAATATTGTGGTTAAAGAAGTTGTGTCTCTTTCTTTGCCCCGAGAACTCTCGTACTGAAAACCAGATGGGCAACTGAAAGAAGAACTTGAGAAGAAAGGATATATGAGTTTCAAGGAGTGCTCTGCAAGAAGAGTCTGATTTTAGGGAGTACCAATCTGCCTCAGGGTCCAGAGTCAAGAAGCCAGTGGATGACGGGAGCTACCTCTGTGAATCCCTTGGTGTGGCCTGTGATCATTGTTCTCTGAGCCAGCAGCATGGTGCCCAGTGCATTGCACTGCCTGCAATCCCAATGGAAAAGTGAAGCAATGAACTTTGTCCCTGGAGGTGTTCAAGAAACGTTGAGATGTGGCACTGAGGGACGTGGTTAGTGGGCATGGTGGGGATGGGTTGACAGTTGGACCAGGCAGAACAGGCAGAAGCTGAGAGTGCTGGGACTGTGCAATCTGGAGAAGAGAAGGCTCTGGGAGATCCCATCAATATGTATTAATGCCTGATTTAATAGAGGAGGAAAGACATTTCCCCCCCCACCTGCAGTCAGAAAAAATAATGTGCTCAGAGATCCCCTGAGAACTGAACTTCCTCACCTCTGTCCCTCAGACCACCCAACAAGGTGAGCCCATGCTCATGCCTAGTTCCAGAAGCCATTACCAACCTGAGCTTTTCCGAGAATCAGCCTATGACTAAGTTCTCACATGAGCACTTTTCTTCCTCTTTCTGCCCCTTCTTAGGGCAGATGCTTTCCTTGGCAGCTAACAGTCTTTGGCAAACACTGCCATATCTCAGAATGGTCTGACTGTTAAGGCTTGCACAGATGTGAAATTCATCTTTACAACACCCAGAGTAACCCCCTGAACCAGGGAACTGCAGGGAGCGCTGCACTAGGGCTCTTCACACCTGGTTATCCCCTTATTAACATTAAGCCCTTCAATTTGTCAGCAAGGTAGAAAGCCCATTACAACTCCTGCTCTTCTTCTCCTTTCCAGCTCTTAACTCACAGAAAACTGCTTATGAGATCAGAATAAAAGCAGAAGTTCAGAAGCTTTTCATGTTATTGAAGTGAGCTACCACTTAGCTCAAGTGATCTGTAATTTTTCTTCCAGTGTGACAGTGACAAATAGAATTTAAAACATTAAAAGTTCCTTGTAGTAGGTTATGCAGAATCTGAGCTCAGTGCTGATTGACTTGATTTTCCTTGGGTCACATTAAATAGTTGCATACAGTAAGAGGGCTTCAAGAGAACATTTATCACTCTACTGCCATGTAGGAGCTGTCAATTTAAATAAAATCTGTGATTGATGCTGAGAATCAGGATGCTTTGCAAGGTCAGTTCATCTGTGAGAATACCAAGACTCTCAAGAGCAAATTACATTTACTCAGTTTCTAAACAAGTACTTAAAATATTATTAACGTGCATCCTTTAGGTTTTACTTTTCTAGGGACATTTGTCTCAGGTAGTTACCTCTACTCTTTTTATTCCTTTCTCCATTACCCACACGTAGGAAGCTTGAAGGAAAAAATAAATATTTATTTTTAGTAATTTTCATTGCATTATTAATCTGCAAGGAGCATGCAATTTTATGCGGTTCTGCTGAAAAGAAATAGAGCTCTTCAAGGTGAAGTCATCTAATTCCCCATGTACCTACTTGCAGCACTCTCTGCCCCATTCTGATTTATCCATGGATCTCAAATCTGTGCTCAAAAGACCACCTCTGAGGGGTGAAACGGAGGTTCTGCCTTTCTGACTGTTCCTACTTAGCCCCACAGCCCCACAGCTAATGAATGCCAAATGTGGTGTTGTGGAATTAGTCTACCAGGATCAAGCTGAAGACTGCCAATTTGTCTCACACAGACCAGCAAGTAGCCAGATAACAATCTTAGGTAGTAACTTTTGGGTAAAATATTGGCCACTTCAAAGGAGATAAGATTTGTGGCTGCTGACACTGGGGCTGTGATTTCTCCCCTGGTTGCAGATGACTAGTTCAGATCTTAGCCGCCTGTTGATGGATTTAAGCTATCTTCAGAGTCACCTCGACTTTGCTTCTCCTTGCATCCACTCTCCTCATCTCGCTCCTGTAGTTTGTCTTCAGCTTTGGTCACCAACCACAAGGTTTATGTATAAAAAAAGCACTAATCTCTTTCCTATCTCCCCTGTTCTCAGTGAAAGCTGTTTTTACTCAAGCTGTTGTTGGTGCTTGGGATGACATTGTGCAGCACACAGGGAGATCTGGTGGGGGGAACAGCGGGGGGGCCAAGCTGTTGCAGAGGTTAAGAAAACAGCTTCCACACAACACCCGGCCTCTGCCTTCCCCTTGTCTCCCGTGCATGTATGGAAGCATGTGTGATTGGTAGAAAAGTATTTTTTTCCAGAGTTTCCTGCTCAGTCTTTTACACGTGCCCTCCAGCAGTTATGTTACAGTGTTCTGAAGGACTTCTTTTCTCTTCATTAACGCAGATTCCATGTTTGCAGGTTCCTTCAGATAGAAATTAACACTGTCTGAATTAGGAGGCTCTATGAAGTTTTAACTTACTCTATCACTCACGAGGAACCGTGCCGTTAGTGTTACTGTTCTCCATTTCATTTAAAAAATGAGAAAAACACAATTCAAATGTCTGCAGACTTAGCCTAATAAAAATGATAGATTGGATGTCAAACCGCTCCGCTCCCACCCAACCCCTCCTTTCCCCACTCTCTCTTTCTGTTGCTCAGAAAGAAGTTATGCAATTGCTTCCTTACTGCTGTTGGCTTTTGGAAATAGCCAGCTGATTCTGGTAGCTGAGGGATTAGTCTATTTTGCTTGCACTCAGTGGGCGATGCTGTGTGAAAACCCACACTGCCTTAATAATTTAGCTTTTTATGCTTCTCTGGAGTTTACCATCACACCTTGGCTATGAAGCAGATTTGATTTTAACCTCTGTGTCCTATAAGCCATCTGAATGGTGGAATAGCTCGCAAACCCAGCACTTGCAGGATGATTCTGCAGTTGCACAGATTTTGTTTTGCAGAACAAGCTGATAAAAAGAATCTAAGATGGACACCTTGCAGGCTGGAGGTTCGCGCTAGAAATCAGATTAAATCCAAGCTGAACTCTGCTGGTATTTTACAGGGACCATCAAAATATAGAAATAATTGAAAATGCAATAAAGGGACATGATCTGAACCCTTGAAAGAATTATCAATGGAGTTAATAGTTCTAAATTTCACTGCATATTAAAAATAATAGGTCATGTGCCTTCCTTGACAGTTACTCAAAACTAGTAGATAGTGCTCAGTAACATCACTGGCGCAGACTGCCTGGGGTGGTGGTGGAGTGATCTTGCCTGGAGGTTTTCAAGAAATGTGTAGATGTGGCACTGGGGGACATGATTCACTTGGCATTGTGGGGTTGTGCTGATTATTGGACTAGATGACCTTAGTGGTCTTTTCCAACCTTAATGATCCTTTTATTCTATCATTTCCATGCACTGGAACTGGATTTTCTGTATGCTCCAAGTGTGAAAAGGGACCATGGCATGGCTCAGGCCTGGCTCAGGCAGCACCCTGCATCCAGTGCACAGGAAGTGGACTGGGAGCTCATATAGACCTTTCCCAACAAACATGTTGGATATGACTAACCTGTTTAAGGGAGCGAAAGAGTGTAGTAATACAGAAGCATGCTGCCAGCTGGCTACAGTACCAGAGAATAGTACTGGGCACTTTTAATTTATTAATATTGACATAGCCAAAGAGGCTCAGAGGAATTTTGCCATGAGCTTGAAAGGAACCAGCATTTGGCTGGTGCTGTGCAAGCATCACTTCCAATCTGTAGCTCTCAAAGTGCTTTACTAAAGGGACTGAGAGCTAGTCTCAGTTTACACAGGGCTAGAGTTCGATTTGGATGAGATGAATGGTTTGGACAGACCACAGATTTCATCTGTGGCAAAAGAAAGGAGGAGATTTCTATATCAACTGAAATGCAGATCTTATTATCAGCCTCACTCCAAGCTTTCACCTTAATGTGAAAGCTTTATTTTGGTGGCTGAGCTTCAGTATGCCCATGTGGATCAGTCTGACCTTGCTTATTTCTCTGCCTATGACCCTATATGTTTACTATCTGATCTTTTTAAGTTTAAATCTTTCTGAATTTAAATCTGGGAGAACACAATTTTCTTGCACACGGCCCAGATTTTGACATACCATGTTATACCATCTGTTTGTATTTTCTTTATGCGTGAACCTGCCGTAAAGATTGTCTTACTGAAATCTGGAAGAACCTACTACCACTGTTATTTAATGAGCCAAAGAAGTAAGAGAGATAGATTATAAAAATTGAAGCTGTCACCCCTGTAGTTTTTCAGGCTGCAAGTCTCTTTTTCAATTCTGTGCTGCATTTTTTTTACTTCTTATAGATGTTGATTAGGCATCAGCAGTTCCACTTTCCTGACATATCTGCTTCTTTAGCCAAATGGTTTCTCCTCCTCACTAGATATCTTTCCTCCTGGGACACTTGTGATCCCTGCTGCCGTAATGATTTTGAAAGGCTGAGTCAGCATCCTTGTAATTTTTAATTGACATTATGTTTATTGGCCTCTCTTTTTAGGATTGGGTGGAGTCCATCTCTGACAAAATCTTCTCTTTCCCTGAGAAAAGAGGGGGAGCCCATAAAGAAAGCAAAACTTGCAGAAGAATCATAGAATCATTAAGGTTGGAAAAAACCACTAAGATTATCTAGTCCAACTGTTCACCACCAACGTTGCCCAGTAAGGCACATCCCTCACTGACACATCTATACAGGATGGTGATTCTGGGCAGCCTGTTCCAATGCCTCATCACTCCTTTTTGAGAATAAATTTTCCTGATGTCCAACTTGGACCTCAGCTGGTGCAACTTCAGGCCATTTCCTCTGGTCCTATTGCTGGTGCCTGGGAGAAGAGGTTGACTTCCACATTGCCACAACATCCTTTCAGGGAGTTACAGGGAGTGATAAGGTCTCCCCTGAGTGTCCTCTTCTCCAGACTGAACAATCCTAGTTCCCTCAGACATTTAAGACCCTCAGAAGACTTGTGCTCCAGCCCCTTCACAGCTTTGTTGCCCTTCTCTGGACATGCTTCAGGGCCTCAGAGTCTTTCTCGCAGTGTGAATAGGAACGAATAGTGAGGACACAAAAAAATGGCACAGTTTTAATAGTGCAAGTATTCCTTATGCTTAATAAATGATAACATTAATGACTAATGCACTACAGCATTCCCAGAACTCTCCTGTTCTGCTCCCACCACTGCCCCCTACCCTGTGGCTTCAAGCAAATGATCTTTCTGAGTGCATCAGTGTCCTTATATGNATTTCCATGCACTGGAACTGGATTTTCTGTATGCTCCAAGTGTGAAAAGGGACCATGGCATGGCTCAGGCCTGGCTCAGGCAGCACCCTGCATCCAGTGCACAGGAAGTGGACTGGGAGCTCATATAGACCTTTCCCAACAAACATGTTGGATATGACTAACCTGTTTAAGGGAGCGAAAGAGTGTAGTAATACAGAAGCATGCTGCCAGCTGGCTACAGTACCAGAGAATAGTACTGGGCACTTTTAATTTATTAATATTGACATAGCCAAAGAGGCTCAGAGGAATTTTGCCATGAGCTTGAAAGGAACCAGCATTTGGCTGGTGCTGTGCAAGCATCACTTCCAATCTGTAGCTCTCAAAGTGCTTTACTAAAGGGACTGAGAGCTAGTCTCAGTTTACACAGGGCTAGAGTTCGATTTGGATGAGATGAATGGTTTGGACAGACCACAGATTTCATCTGTGGCAAAAGAAAGGAGGAGATTTCTATATCAACTGAAATGCAGATCTTATTATCAGCCTCACTCCAAGCTTTCACCTTAATGTGAAAGCTTTATTTTGGTGGCTGAGCTTCAGTATGCCCATGTGGATCAGTCTGACCTTGCTTATTTCTCTGCCTATGACCCTATATGTTTACTATCTGATCTTTTTAAGTTTAAATCTTTCTGAATTTAAATCTGGGAGAACACAATTTTCTTGCACACGGCCCAGATTTTGACATACCATGTTATACCATCTGTTTGTATTTTCTTTATGCGTGAACCTGCCGTAAAGATTGTCTTACTGAAATCTGGAAGAACCTACTACCACTGTTATTTAATGAGCCAAAGAAGTAAGAGAGATAGATTATAAAAATTGAAGCTGTCACCCCTGTAGTTTTTCAGGCTGCAAGTCTCTTTTTCAATTCTGTGCTGCATTTTTTTTACTTCTTATAGATGTTGATTAGGCATCAGCAGTTCCACTTTCCTGACATATCTGCTTCTTTAGCCAAATGGTTTCTCCTCCTCACTATATATCTTTCCTCCTGGGACACTTGTGATCCCTGCTGCCGTAATGATTTTGAAAGGCTGAGTCAGCATCCTTGTAATTTTTAATTGACATTATGTTTATTGGCCTCTCTTTTTAGGATTGGGTGGAGTCCATCTCTGACAAAATCTTCTCTTTCCCTGAGAAAAGAGGGGGAGCCCATAAAGAAAGCAAAACTTGCAGAAGAATCATAGAATCATTAAGGTTGGAAAAAACCACTAAGATTATCTAGTCCAACTGTTCACCACCAACGTTGCCCAGTAAGGCACATCCCTCACTGACACATCTATACAGGATGGTGATTCTGGGCAGCCTGTTCCAATGCCTCATCACTCCTTTTTGAGAATAAATTTTCCTGATGTCCAACTTGGACCTCAGCTGGTGCAACTTCAGGCCATTTCCTCTGGTCCTATTGCTGGTGCCTGGGAGAAGAGGTTGACTTCCACATTGCCACAACATCCTTTCAGGGAGTTACAGGGAGTGATAAGGTCTCCCCTGAGTGTCCTCTTCTCCAGACTGAACAATCCTAGTTCCCTCAGACATTTAAGACCCTCAGAAGACTTGTGCTCCAGCCCCTTCACAGCTTTGTTGCCCTTCTCTGGACATGCTTCAGGGCCTCAGAGTCTTTCTCGCAGTGTGAATAGGAACGAATAGTGAGGACACAAAAAAATGGCACAGTTTTAATAGTGCAAGTATTCCTTATGCTTAATAAATGATAACATTAATGACTAATGCACTACAGCATTCCCAGAACTCTCCTGTTCTGCTCCCACCACTGCCCCCTACCCTGTGGCTTCAAGCAAATGATCTTTCTGAGTGCATCAGTGTCCTTATATGCGTAGATATCTGAGCGCTTATGATGTAATGTTCTACTTGAGAACTTGGTGTTAGTATTTTTACTGATTCTCTTGCTCCTTGCTAATAAGGTCACTGTCATTATTATTGTTTTCAGAATGCCCTGGAAATATCCCTGATTTCCTTATCCACTTCTAACTTTCCTTTTACAAAAGTTACTAAGCTGTCTGCATTCTGTGCACATATAAAGGTACTTAGCTCTTCATAGGAAAGCTGCATCAATTTTTAATGCAAAGTGCTGCTAACTGGCTTATTTGTTTCTTAAATATCAATTTGTTTATTATTTTTACAGTATGTCTCTAATATATCTGTATGATTTAGAAGCTCTAAAAATGATACTCTTTCCATGCCTAAATCATCACATCTGCACTTATTTTCACAGTTTATGTATGTTTGTCAGTAGAAATTTTGCTGGCAGCAATGATGTAAACTGTATTTAATAACCAACTCTAGATGGTGAATTTATCAGTGGACACAAGAGATATAGTCATGCGTGTTCCTGAAGCATGAAGCGATGCACTGTGCCTGAGTGCTTGCAGACAGAGCAGATGTCAGAGCAATATTGGCTCTGACTGTGGCTACATTTACCTGACTCGAGGACCAAGCTGTCTCTCAGACTTTTTGTAAATGTGAGGAATGTTTCCCCAGAACAGGAATGGAGAATTGATACCTTTTGCACCTGCATTCCTTCCAAAGGCATATGATCTAAAATTTGTAACCCATGGTGTGCACTGCATTTGAATTTGTCTTGTTGCACTTCATTTTTAAAACAAGTTTTAGGTATACATTGAACTATCCAGCAGTTTCAAGCTGTCTTAAGAGAACAAACAAAATAACAACAAAAACAATTAATATATATATATGTGTGAAATATAAGGAAATAAGAGTAGGAACAAACTATATACAACGAATTTTTTCCCATCCGCTTACCGTCTGTAAAATCTTCCCTGAAGCACTATGGCATTTTTGCCAAATTTGAGAAAGAACCTGTTTGAGAAAGTCCTGGGAGTAATGGTAGGGTAAATAGGGATTTGGAAGTCCATACAGCTGTAAACCTGTGTTTGTCTGAACTCAAAGAACTCATGCAAGTAGATTTTACATACTTAAAGGATTGCTACAGGAATAAAAGATTAAAATCCTTTGTATGCCATTGGGGATAGTGTGAGAAATAATGGGTTTAAATGGAATCAAACAAGTTTTAAATGAAAAGCGTTAACTGCAAAGAGTTGAAATAATTAAATGTCATTCTTTGAAAACAGTTAAAAAAATTTTTCTATTTTCAGTGGCAGAGGCCATAGAACTTTGCACTAGGCATGGCAGAGGACATACAGCATATATAGAGGTATCTTCTATTTTGCTGTGTTTCAAATACCTATACACATATCTATACCTATACCCATGCCCATATATGCATAATTCATATTCATATGCATTTTATTCAGCTCACAGTGACATCTCACTGTACTATAGCTGAATATCTTTGGTTTGATACAAACGCTATCCAGTGAGTCTTGAAGAGCATGTTTTTCATCTTCTAACTTTAACCACTTCTCTTAGCTTTACTTGTCATTTGATCGCTGCTGGACTCAGTTTGTTAGTTCATGTGACGTCACCACGTTTTGCCTTTGTTTTTCTCCCTCCTCCTCCTGTGCCCAGCAGCTTATGCTTCCCCTCTCCCCAGTTCTATTACTCAGCTCTCTATTTTGAATTGTAAGACACTTTCCATGTCCATTGGCTTGTTGACCTTGGAAACTCTAAACTGTAGAAACTGAGTTTGTCACATAGATCTGGATTTAAACCACCCGGCAAATCAAGTGCAGAGCTACTGAAGGAAGAGACCTCTTCTTCCCCTGCAATTTACCAAAGTCACTGCTGTCAAAATGAAGAAGATGGATTCTGCTCTCTGGCCAAATGTTCTGCTCAATAGCTTTGCCTGTTGAGAAGCCAAGATCCACAACCTTTCCTGGCTTCCAGATTACTGATCAAGGTGGCCCCTAGTAAGTGTTCATTGCTAAACAAACTAAACGATGACTTCCTTTACCAGTAAAGGGCCTCTGCTCTGTAGAACTTGCAAATCTGCCATAATGTAAACATCCTTCCATCATAACAGAAACAGATGTCTTTCTATTAGCTATGTTGCTAAGCTTGCAGGTGCCAAAAGCATCAGACACACTATTTGCTCTCTGCTTGAAATAGCGACAGGCAAACTTTAGGCAGTTTGGTGGAAATTCTGTTATGGCTGGATGGAACCTGAACTTCTGTGACCTGAGGAAATCAGGAGAAGAGAGTTGAAGCAGAAATGTATAGTATTTGATTTGGAATTGTTAAAATCTGCCAACATCAAGCACAGTCTTATTTGTCTCCTTTCAGCTACTTGGCCTCTGTAGGCTGTAGGAAGCCAACCCAGTGGAAGAAAATTTTGGACTCTAATTTATCCAGCTTACTTATAAAAGAGTAACCTGATGATCCAGATCCATGTTTATTTCATTTCTAGAAATAAGAAATTAAATTTTCTTTGAGAAGTGAGATTTCTTGCACAGGCTGGGGTACAAATTGTCTTTCTACTTAGAGAACATAGAATATAAAAGTAGGGAAATATAAATTCACACTTTTGAGCATTTCTAGGACAAATGACAAGCAGCTTGAAAGGTAATTTTGTGTCCTCAGAAGACTTATTCTGGTTAGATAAAAATGATCTGAGGTTTCTAAGAACTTTTGAAACTGTATCAGTGCTTTGTTCACCATTGATCTATCATTCACTGAGTGGTTGGAAGAAAGTGCAACCAAAACTTCTGTGAGTGTGTTACAGGATATTTAAGAGTGTTTTCTAATACTGACTATAATGACTCTTATCTCTGCAGTGGAATGACACCCCAGAAATTCTCAAGAATATTGCTATGATCTTTACCACGGCTTTGATGGGGTATCTTCTGTATTTCATCACTTTTACTGCCCAATATCATGGTACTGTCTCATAT
Organism: Odontophorus gujanensis; assembly: GCA_013399175.1. Lineage (NCBI taxonomy): Eukaryota > Metazoa > Chordata > Aves > Galliformes > Odontophoridae > Odontophorus > Odontophorus gujanensis. The sequence goes on along the minus strand of VXAB01014145.1, from coordinate 180,561 downwards.
CTCTAGCTGAAGAGGTAAAAGAAATAGAAGACATACAAATACATTCTTTTCTTAAAAGAATGGTGTTAAACTTCCTGACAAAGCATCATATTTTACTCATCAGTTTTCAAAAACAGTGATGGTCCTGAATGAAATACTGCCATCTCTTGAAGATATTTGCAGTTGGTTTATTCATTTATGAATCAACAGTTTTGGTTCTACATCAAATATGACTGCCACATAGATCTTAATGAGCTCTAGGACCAAATGACCACATCTCAGTTTATTTGTATTCAAAAATATCTCAATTTGATGGAAGAAAAAGAAAAGAGAAAGAAGCAACCTGTCATTTATGTTACTGTGCTTTGTTTCCTAATAATATCTTTCTTACTGATCTGACACTGTAGTGGTATGAATTTCAGAAAAAAACAAATATGCACATCTATTAGTCTCTTGCTACTACTGGCACTGCTATTTTGAGCTGATGGCCACATTAGGAAAATCTAACATAAATGTGTGCCTGGAATAAATATGGTGCGACTTCTAACAGTTCACCAAATATGAGTTTCAAAAGTATTCCTTTCATAATTGTTTTTTTATTCTGACATTACTTGTGTGACCTTCTCTCAGTGTGAGATGGTATCTAATGAGAAATAGATTCTTCTGATAAAGGCAAATGTTATGAGTTAATTAGTACTAAAATGTGAATGAAAGACAGTCTACTCAGTCACCTTAGGCTTGGTGAAAGAAGGAAAGAGATTTATCATTTTGAAAGTTGCTAATTGTGCCTGTTTCTCTGTTTGGAGAAGGGAGTCTGCAGGTCTGGGCCAGTTGCCCTTGGGGGCCTATCTGTTAACTCACTGTCACCTTCTCTTGAGATACCATCATCTTGTAATGCTGAGCAATAAAATTTGTAATTGTAGGTCTTTTGAAGCCCATAGCTGAAAGACACTAACTCAGTTTGTTTACACTCAAGAAGTTCACAAGAAAAACTTAAGTAATTAGATCAGTGTAATGGGTAGATATCAAGAATAGGCTGTGTCAAGTATAAACTGGCATTTCAGCCAGAGTTCTATTTTGTCCTGCTTTGTAGTAGAAATAGTATAGTACTAAATGTCTCCAAAAGGCATCAGCTCATCATGGAATTAATTATTATTATAATTGCAATGACACTAATTTGTATGAATTTGATTTCATTTCTGTTAGCTATCTACCTTTCACACAGCTAGCAATAGGAATCACAGAATTGATCATTTATGGCATCAGGGTCTTGCTGGATAAATGCAGTCTTTGTTTTAGGGAGTTTCCTGGTTTACTCATACTTTGTTTCCAAAATACACATATGGGATCTGATTCTAAATTTTCACGTCTTGCAATGGTTCAGCTCAAATGCATGATGGTTGGGGTGCATTTCATTAGTTCTCTGATGTCATGACAGACTTTTCTGCATCAGTTAATATGTGAACAAAAAGTAGTCTTGAATGACTAATTTTTTTGTTATTTTATTGACGTTTAATCTACAAACATTAATATCTTTCTCCCTCTTCAGCCTACTTTGGATCTGCTTAGGCCAAATCTCTGCACTGCATCACTTTGTATTTCTGGTTCCAGATTTAGACAGGTCAGGAAAATTATCAGTAACATAATCTTACCTTTAACATATATTCATAAAACAAACCAGTGCAGTACCATCTCAGGTGTTTCTTTGATGCAGAGAAAATGAATAATGACTATTAAGAGTAGCAATGCTTGCTGGCATTGGAATAGTTTCTCGCCATATGTGAAATGGTCCAGGTAATCTAGACTCATATGAGTCATGGTCTTTTGCTGACATCCACAACACTAAGCAGTACTAGGGTCTGTTATATGGCTGTGAAGTTGGGTGAACCAGTTTGTCCATGTCCTTACTGATAAACTCTTTTCTTCCAAAGCAGGGGTGCTGCATCCGAATTCCAGACTGTTAGGAGAGTGCTGATTGACGCAGACTGAAAATATATGAAGAATGTTTTAAGCAATGTTAAGTATGAAGACAATCGAAATCCAGTGCATGGGACTGTGCACCAGTACAAATGTAATCACTATTTCAGTATTAGATAGGAGCTCTGAAGGAAGCACAGCACCAGGTGCTGAAGAGCTGCAATGCCTTATGCAGCAAATACAAGTGCCATCAAGCTACTGAGGGTGCTATTAGACAAAGGTGATGGCAATGCCTAACAGAGAGCAGTGGTTATGCCATCAGCCTCAGCTCCTTGTTATATTCTGATCTCTCAGAGCTAAACTGGATATGTCCAAAGTGTGAAAGTGCTGAGTGTTGGAGAGAAATGGAGAATTTCCCTAACAGGTTCTGCGCTAATGCCAGGACTATGGAAGAGCCCTGCAGAATTTTGTAGTTTTGACACCAAGAAGATCAGTGTTGTCACCTAGCCTCAAGATGAATGAGAATATGATAGTGAAATGTGAATTCAAAAAATAGAATAAAAAAAAAATTGCATTCACCAGCAGAATCAGAGATAATTTCAGAAGAGGTTCCTTCCAACCCCTAAAATTCTGTGATTCTGTGATAATTTCCTGAACTTCTTTTAGTTTATAGAACATTTCCATAACATTATGAATAAGTATCTATAATTTAACATTCTGAAATCAATTTGGGTATTGTTAATGTTAATGAAACTGGACTAATGTGCCACTTGCTTGTCTTCTTTATATTACTCTTAACATTTGATTCCAGTATGCTTCCTTCAAGAATCTTCTCTTGCCCCAGGATACCTACTGCTTCTAAACTGCTATTTATGAAATGCTCTCTGATATCTAATGGCTCTACCTATATGTATATATAAAAAAACAACAAACCACCACCTTTGAAATATGGAGTTTAATGGCAGATGAATAGATGGAGCCACCATGTGGTTTGGTATGACAGCAGTATTTACGGGCACCATTAGATGAAAGTAAAACTGGCATTTTTATGCCCACCCCTTTGGCCAGATGCTTGGCAGATATTGCTCATTTTCTTCCAGTATCAACTTCAAGAAAATGAAAGATGAAACAAGTCCACTGAAGCTGCTGGAAATTACTCACTCTGTCTCCTGAAGGCCTGGGGAATGTTCACAATTACTGTCCTGTTCCGGTGATTATTATTGTGATATTGCTTGGCTTGCACCACCTTTAGGAATATCCCCTGCCTATGGGACATCCACAGCCAGAGCCTCTTCTCTCTGAGCTGTCAGCTGCTGTAGACATGTGATCTGTGGACAAATAAAAATAGTTTTACAAAATTGGACACTTGAAGCTGTCTGTTTGTACTAGATGCAAACCTTTTTTTTTTTTCCTTTCACATGGATGGATTATCCTGGAAAAATGTTCTTAAAAAAAAAAAGTGGAAAACATTTTTGTCACTCATGTTTCTGTTTTAGTTTAACATAGCTGATGTTCCTATTAGTTCCACTTGCAGAGAGAAAAAGGCTTTCATTCTGCATTAGTTGATTGTTTCCATCAGTCTCCCTTACCCCTTACCCCCACTTTTCACACCTCCTACTGTGTATGAATGCCTGTTCCACCATTTACTTTTGCAATGTGTAAACTGTTACTTCCTCCAACAAATCAGATCTGCTTAGAGTGAAATTAAAGATCTGAAGAGGTGGTTGTCATGCTGATTTTGACATTTTAAGATTTCAGTGTTATGCTAGAACCAGCTGCTATTTTCTGACTATAGATATTTATAAAATCTCCAAAGGAATTATGGAATCAGAAATGAATTATTTTGGCATAAAGAAAAAAAAAAGGAGTCTATTCCAGGAAATACATGCCACAATTCTTATTAGATGAGATCTGACAAGGAACAGAGTGAGAAATATTTAGCTTCTCCTCGGTGCCTTCAAGGAGTGGGCAAGGATTTTAGTGATAAAGTTAAAAGTCACAGCACAGACTGATTTAAATCTGACAAATCTGTGTGCCTAGGGCAGAAGTTGGAGAGTGGCCTTCTTGTACAGATATAGGGCCCTGTTCTACAAACCAATGCTCAGGTGAGATATCTGCCAGAATAGCTCCTCTGGACTCAATGGGAAGATTTTGCTTTTGCATGTAGGTTTGAAGGATCAAGTCTGCACATTAAGTGATCAAAAATAAATAATATATTTTTTAAAAGGATGCTAAGCTGCAGTTTGGTATCTCAAACCTGAACAGGTTATGACTTATCAATGACTTCCAGGACATAACCTCACACATAGACTACGACGATGATACAATCTGACATTTCACATAATCATAGAATCAAAGGATCATTTCAGGTGGGAAACACTCTTGAATGTCATCTAGTCCAACTCCCTTGCCATGAACAGGAATGCTTACAGGGATGGAAGAGACTGTAAAGGGAATGGAAGCTGCCAGGTGGGAGAAGAGTCCTATATCTGTGAGCTGAAGGAGGTTGAGCTGAATCCTGTTCCCAGGAGAGGCTGGAATGCAAACAGGACAGGTACTCTGCACAGGAATAATTCTGTATCCAAGTGGCTTGTGGCTTTGTTTCAAAATTGCATGTTTTTTGCCTCTAACATTTTCTAGAACAACATGCCATTAAAAGGAGAGGAATCACCCCCTCACCAGGTAAACCTTGGGCCAACTATGCACTGTAGTCACTGAAAGACTCTCCTCTCCTTAACATAGACTGTTCCAGATCCTTGTCCTTTCCTTTTTCCTTTTTCCTTTTTCCTTTTTCCTTTTTCCTTTTTCCTTTTTCCTTTTTCCTTTTTCCTTTTTCCTTTTTCCTTCCCTTCCCCTTTCCCTTTCCTCCTCTTCCTTTTTTTTTTTTTTTTTTTTTTTTTTTTCTTTTTTCCCTGAGTTTGCTCTCTCTCTTTAAAGAGGGATTATACCTAGGAAAAATCTAGCAAAGCAGCCCCATCTGCTTTGAGGAGAAGGGAAGATCATGAGAATAACTGGAGAACACTCTTAGGTCAAGGTCAGAGTCCTCACCACCCACTCACTTTTTAGCTTCTCACACCAATTCTCTCGCTGCACAAATACCATTCCTATCTTTCATTCAAGTCTATTCACTCCTTTTTTACTGCAATATATATCTTTCCCCAAGAGCAGTGACTACTGCTTAGCCTCACTGGTTGAAGTAAACATCATAAAACAACTGGAGGCACTTTCAGGGAATAATTCAAAGCCCTCTGGTGTCCAAGAAGGCCAATGGGAACCTGGGGTGCATTAAAAAGAGTGTGGCCAGCAGGTCAAGGGAGGTGATCCTCCCCTTCTACTCTGCCCTGGTGAGACCTCACCTGGAGTACTGTGTACAGTTATGGGCTCTGACACAAAAAAGACAGGGATCTTCTTGAAAGAGCCCAGTGGAGGGCTACAAAGATGATAAAGGGCATGGAACACCTCCCTTATGAGGAAAGGATGAGAGACCTGGGTCTGTTCAGCCTTGAAAGAAGAAGACTCAGAGGGGATCTGATCCATGTCTATAAATATTTAAGGAGTGGGAGGGAAAGGGACGAGGCTGGACTCTTCTCTGCAGTGTGTGGGGACAGGATGAGGGGAAATGGTCATAAACTGAAGCATAGGAAGTTCTCCAAAAATGTGCATGAGAACTACTTCATAGTGAGGGTTATGTAGCACAGGCACAGACTGCACAGAGAGGTGGTGGAGCCTCCTTCTCCAGAGACACTGAAGACCCACCTGCACGCCTACCTGTGCAACCTGGGCTAGGGAGCTACCTTGGCAGGGGGGTTGGACTTGATTTCTAGAAGTCCCTTCCAACCCCTACAGTTCTGTGATTCTGTGAATATATCAGTGCTTCATATTAGTACAATAACTGCACATCTACTAATGTATTCAGTGTCTTGACTAACATCTGTAGCATGTGGTTTGTCCTGTTTTGCATCCTCTTCCAAAATGATAAGATTATGTCTGTTGAGATGCGTACTCTGTTTTCAGGCTTTTTCCTCTTAAGTATAAGTGAAACTTAAGACAGGATGGAGGAGGAACCACGGACTACTCTCAGGAGAGAGGAAGTGGCAGCAGTGGGACTTTGCTCTGCATGAGAGTGTTCACAGACATGCACTGTTGTGCTATTATCATTGTGCTGTATACCATTAACACCAGGGAGATACACAAAAAGCAAGGGAAGAAAAAAATGATAAACCTGACCAGTTAGATGTTCCTGAAGGGTAAGGTTGTGAAAGTGGATCAGTGATTGGCTTCAGATTACAACGTGAAATCTTGTAGAATCAAAGAATGGCTAGGCTTTAAAGATCATTGACCTCCAGCCCCTGCTGTGGGCTGGTTGCTACTCACCAGCTCAGGCTGCCCAGGGCCCCATCCAACCAGGCTTTGAGTGCCTCCAGGGATGGGGTTTCTCTGGGCAGCTGTGCCAATGCCTCACCACCCTCTGAGTAAACAATTTCTTCCTAACATTTAACATAAATTCCCCCTCTTTTATCTGAACCGTGGACGGTTTCCTCTTGGATGCAATGACCAAGACAGCAAGACAGAGTACATCTGAAATGAAATACTCTGCCGTGTGGTATGATCTGTGCATCTTGACATCTTGACCACATCGTTCAAAACAAGGCAGCTGCTTGCAAACTGGGATGGTCCCTGCCCTGATACATGTAACAAATGCTGATGGGTGCATTTAATTATTAGCATGAACAAGCCCTACAGAAACATAGTCTTGCCAAGGGAAGCCTCTCTTTCTCTTAGCTTGCTCTTTCTTAACTAACAGTGGCATTTCTTCAGCTTCATACACGTGATGATGTTGCTGACCTCAGGGTTTTGTAATTGCATAGGTGAGGTTACTCAGCTTGTACTGCCAGGATTAAAGCCTTAAATCTCTTCAGAATTTCTTAAACTGCTTAAGAATTATCAGGATAAAAGCAAATGTGATAAGAACTGTGCTAAGGTCTCTTGTAAGGAGAGGAGAAATTTTTTCTTCCAAGTGCAGCACACTGCTTTCAAGCACCTCTTCTCTGGAAACCAGCTTGTTGAGTGCAGGATGTAGGTAAAAGGGTTTTCCTGCAAAAAGAACAATTACACTCTCCCAAACACACAGAAGCATCAGAATTCACAACATGCCTTTTACAGCAGCAATAAAATTTTATATGCATTCACAGAAGAAACAGTTTGCCGCAAAATACTTAACACACCAAACTAGCCCTCAAAATAAGTGGATGGGGAAGAAACTGACAAGATTTGTCTCATGATTAACTGTTTTACCTTCGAACCTTTCTGTTTTTAGCAATGAACTTCCATTCTGCCACCCATTTCTTGGTACTTTGCTCCGTCTGGACTCTTGTAACTGCTCTCTTAGCAAAAAGGAGGCTGCCCAATGTCAGTGTGAAGAATATAGGAAAGGCTTGACATCAATTATAGCATTACACACAACATAAAATTTAATGACTTGAATCCACATTTCATTGCTTTTCAAAGCAACTC